>JAHPZR010027349.1:0-27500 GCA_019787425.1 Platygyra sinensis
GAGCTATTTGACTTAGGTGGCCGAACACAGCAGGAAGGAAAGGATTGTAAAAAAAGAACACGGCGTCAATACAGCGATCGTTTATTTGCTCAATGGCAAGCTATCTGGACTCAGTATTTTTGTTCATCAATTGAACACGGTGTATTGATGGTTTTAGTCTTCTATTACAAAGGTATGTTAAAAAAGGTAACGATGCAGAGAACCCAGATATTATCAGCTCATTCTCGTTCGCTGAGGGCGCGCTCCTTTTAGTCAGCACCAAGGATCGCGACCTCTGGGAAGGTCTGATTTTCGGAACATGCGCAGAGAATTCGTTTTAGTATTCTCAGTCAATCAGATTGTCAGACTTGACTCTGAGCGGGAAGTCCATGAATCGCAGACTTCCGATGTTGGACCTTCCCAGAGTTTCGCGATTCTTGTTGCCGACCAAAAGGAGCACGGCCTCTGGGGACGATAATGTTCTTGGTCTCAGCTTTTTGTTTGTTACCAAAAGAAGCCCAGTTAAATGCAGCACATGCGTGATAAGTCGAAAAAGTACGATTGAATGCGCAATAGCTTTCTCGATACGCCTATAACTAGTATTGTGGGGAGACGCGGGTTCGAATCCTGCTCGGGACACGAATTTTTCTTTCACTTCAGAGACGTGTGTCGAAAGCCACTGGTAAGTTATTTACATCTTTCTTTCATTGTTCCTATTTCTCGAATACCACTGATTAAAATTTTACGGAATTTGGCAAGAACATACTTCAGGAAATACGTAACTGGAGTATTGTAAAAAATTAACTTCAACAGAGGAAATTCTGGATACTGCATAGCCTGCGTAGCTTCCGGTTTTTACGCATTTTGAGGGCGTTAGGAAAGGGGGAAGCCGCGATAAGGAGCGCCAAAGCCGCGAGGAGCCTGGAAGAGAGACAACTCGCCGCTCGTTTTCGCGGCTTCGCCGCTTTGTGCGCTTGCGTTCAAATTGCTTAAATCGCCAAGCTACGCAGGCTAGATATTTCAGTAAACCTTCAACAAGGGATCAGGTAAAAAATCTCTGATGAATTGCTATTAGCGAAGATATGTAACGCCAGCTAAACAGCCAACGCACATAAATTGCAAAATTTACATGACCCGTTCGCTACACAATGCTGACGAGCCCCAAGAAGGACGAAACAGCTGTCCACTGTTGCCATCCTGCTTTATCGGTTCTTGTCGTGTTGGTGTCTTGAAACGTTTTTCGCGTAGTATCAGCCTTATAGTCTATTGTATTTACGATATGGCTGACTGGAAATGCTTACCTTCACTACACAGCGAAATGGAACCTGTGTTAACATTACGTGTATTTCATTGTTTAAGATCGTCAAGTATATGGTTGTTTTAAGTAGTTTTATTAGCCATAATTCCATGGGTTTCCAGTCGAGAGGAACAGGTTTGGGGATGTCTTCACAAATGATCACAAATTCGTGATCTCACAAAGTCTCCCTTTGGTTCAAGGTTAGGTTGGCTCTGTAGGTAGCTCCTCGATCGTAGAACGTAGTTATTCCACTCGGGTAACGACGGAGGGCGTGATCGAGCGGGAAGTTGAGATAAGTTTTTAGCGGAATCTTAAACATGCTGCCTCAGGTATAAACCAGCGTGGATGATTCAAGGGGATTGGCTAAACCAGAAGTTTACAATGCAAGAATAAAGTTTCGGTAAAGCCTGCGAAACCCAAAGCATGCATGACGCACAGCACGTGACCTACATGTGACTTACACCTGACTGATATCAAGAGAAAATGGTCTCTTCCTGATATACATCTGCTAACAAGGAACGGAGTCAAGTCCACAGAGGGATGCTGTTCGGAAGTTTTGTGGTTTATAAAAGAGTAGACTACACGCGTTTTTAACATTTTCTGAACTTTATAATCAAGAAGACTAATGTTAGAGGTGGAGGCGTGTATTACAGCTGTGTTAAGCCTTCTTTCATTCAAGCGCCGTACAAAAAATGCCTCAGTTAAACTTTTCTTTATCTTATCACCAGGTCCTCAAATTCATTTATATCATAATGTAAAGAATCCCACTAAGTTAACTACCAAGAACGGTCAGGAGCAAGTACGAAGAAGTAACCAAAATGGTTTTTTCACAAAGAAATTCAAACGTGTATAAAGTTACTTCGATCGGTGAAGATCGGAAACAATAGCCCTTCGGAGCATGTTCTTCAAAAGCTCTGCTAATCCAGCAAAAATGGCAATTCAGGTCAATTCATGCTTCTACCGTTCGTCTCCTCATATCTTCATATTATGCTCAACGGTCATTGCGAGAAAAAAACATTCCTTGTGGCTTCACCGTCTCAGGCTTCAGTTCTACATGTGTACTGAAGCACCACCAATGATGATGTGAAGTGCAAGCACGTAAAATCATAGTTAATCTCCATTAACTATGGTGAAATGAAGGTGTCTGTTAGTTTACATATTATAATTACAATTATCATAATCTGTCTGCTTTTGACAAAATTAGTAAATTCGTCCAGTTTGAGCTGGAAAGCGTTAAACTGTTAACTTAATTTATCGAAACACCTTTCATGTCAAACATACTGCCATCCAAAGCAAGCCTTCCCTTATACTTGTCAGCCAAATTGAAAATTGATGCAAGATTGTAAATTGCGTGAAGTGTTGTTGTCTAGACTGGCAGATTAATTATTTGTAGTGTTTGTGATATGAACTCTTTTGTTTGCCGCCGTAGTTAATAGTGAAAACCTTCATTACTTCCCACGCGCGATTCCCATGGCAACGCACCGAAAGTGGCATTATATTTACATATGAAAAAGTTACAGCTGAAGTTACGTCAGATATTTTGAAAGCAGTCTGTTTTTATTTAAGCCAAGCTATTGTTATTGTACAAAATTATTCTATGTCGGCCTCTTGGGAGCTGGTGTTGCTTGGAGCTGACTGAAGACGTTTGTTTGCACATTTAGTTGTTTGCTGTCTTGCGGGATCTCGTGGCCATGGACATCAACTACCTATTGCTTTGAGAGCATTGCAATCAAAATGACAGTCGGTCTAACGGACTTACTAGATCTAGCCATTAGTCCACAAATCGGACCTGTGAATTTCTTTCATTTACGGAATCTTCTACACACTATTGTAGAGCATTTTGGTATCGGCGAAATAGAAGCACAGCAAGCAGAGATCAGAGGCCCACAGTCAATAAGATCTTCATCTGAAGCCTCCAGCAGCGTTGATTCTTCGGACAGCGAAGAAGATGAAGGTTGGTATTTTCAAGGATTGGCTGTCGCTTAAACAAGTAATCTTGAAGGGGATCTAAGAACTAATAACTCACGGTACAGTTATCGCAGTTTTACGGCATTTAATATAAAAACTTTTAAAGACTGATATTTGCAGCGTTAAGTACCAGGTTATTTGTTTTCAAAGTAGAACGGTGTGGTTAACGCGAAGAACATGACTTTTTCGTAATCGTGTATTCCAGTAGTGGCTTACCTGGCTGGTTAATTATTTCTTTTGTTCAGTTGTATTCACAGCATGTTGAGCCATAGTTAATTGACCAGTCCCCTCTATTAACTATGGTTGAGCACAGCAATCAGAACTTAGCGTGTGTGTTTGTCTTCGAAATAAATAAGCTCCTCAAGTCTTTTTAGTTTGTTTCTCCGTAGTGTATATGTGTTAATACTGTGTTAAGTATTTGCTGATTAACACCTTTCAGTTCTCTGTGGACAATTCCAGTTTTATTTCGAGTTTTATTTCCATTTATATCATTACAGCGGTTATCAGTCACACGCGCCCTCCAACGATTTTTTTCCATTTCGAAAAATACGTTTTGGTGGACGTCAATCAAATGTATCCATGACAATAACGGCGTCAAATTCTCAGAGTATCCGAGTTGCTCTTTCATATCATCTTCACTTGACTCGTCGATAAACAGAAACTGAGAAGTAAGACTTATAAAATCGTTTGAAGAGCCTTTTCGTTCGTCTCGCTCACGGGCAATGTTTTGAAGCTACAAATTTACAAACATTGTACAACCACAACAACATGAGAATGAACTAAATATAAATATAAACTTTATTACAGAATGAACTACAAAAGTCTAACTGCTAATCTCTTGCGGCTTTCGTTACCTTTTTATTACTGACATTCCCACGTGCCGTGTGGTTCTCTTGACGGTTTGTCTTGCATATAATTTGTCTGTCTGGTACTAGTATTCCAACCACGCTTGAAACTCGTCAAGATTGATCTCTGCATGCCGGGATTATCAGTATTTTAGCAAGGCGAATGACAAGAATTTCTGCGGTGAAAATAATCTGCATCCATAACAAGCTGATAAATAGTCAATCTCCACATAAAGCGACTCATTTCAGACGCCAACTTTTTCAGCTACCTTGTATCTTTCCTTTCTTCGACTTTGTCTTTGGCGGATCGCTCACGGCTCTAATTTTGTTTCGTACGCCGCCTTCTTCACAAACGTTTCGCTCGCAAAAAGTGTTTATGCTATGCAATTCAAAGACAAACCATGTTTCCTCTACATAAGAGCCCTCCATCTCAGCGAAATTGCAAATTACTTTTGCCAGAATAACTGAGCGATTTAATATTCCTGATCCAACGACGATCGAACATGGCCGTGAAACTGACACGACGAAATGAACACGAATATTGTCATGGATACCTTTGATTGACGTCCACCAAACTTAGTTTTTGAAATGGAAAAAAATCGTTGAAGGGCGCGTGTGACTGATAACCGCTGTAATACGAGTCGAAAAAGAGAAATAACAAACTATCATCGCACAGATAACTATTCTAATTTTGCGTAGTCTGACCGGACGTAAATACTGTGTACATGAATTGTCCGTTATTAAAACTGAAAAAAAAAATAGCATTAATATCATTTCCACGAGACCGAAGAGCTCAGAGGGAGCTGAATGTTCGTCGCACAAGTATAAAGAGACGTTGACTTGAGGGTTGAAACTGAAAGTCACCCGAGAAAGTTCAAGCTGAACTATGAACTGCTGTCAGAATGCATCTGATAAGTTCATGATAAGTTCTACCGTAAGCTTCTCTTGCTGACAAGAAAAGCACTTCGGAACTGGACTTACAAGTTAAAACCAGGCTAGTTTAAACGTTCAACGAGTTTTCATTAAACTTGACTATTAGGGAGTTTAACAAGCTACTACGGCGACACTGAAGACAACGTCGATTAAAAATTAATTTATATTTTACCTACGAATCAAAGGACGGTGCCTACTAAATACAAAGGTATTTGCGCCAAGTTAGGACCACGCGGAAAAAGTAGATATTTGCAAAGGCTATTAGAATCCACAAAGAAAATTAGGGATAGCCAGGCATTTTTTCGAGATAATGCGCCTTGAATCTCAACAAAAATGCTGACATCAGCATTTTTCTGAAAAAAGCGGGAAACGATATTTCTTCATAGATTTCCTTAGAATTCGCCTGTACATTCATAAAGGCAAACACATTTAAAAAGATCTTTAAACTACATGGCAAATGGTAACCTTAAAATCATTTTTGTTACGTTTTTAGTAACAGAATCGTTGCAAAATTGCTTTTAACGTCTCTGACAGCCTTCCTCTGGTTCAGCTAAAATACAGACTAAATAACTTTTGCTCACGACCAGAAACTAATCATATGTTGAATAGGCTTGCCGCTTCCATTTCCCAACAAAAAATGTTGGGGTAACCACGCGTTTTTTAAAGTTATTGATCTTTTTTGAAAACTTTTACGGTGCCTGTTACTTTTTTTCCTGTCACCTCCCCAGTAAGTAAGACATTTGCGTGTCTGCGCGCGCACTACGCCATCTGCAGGTACATGTTTGCAGTTGGATTTCAGTGTAATTTTCGAAAGATAACAGCTAGATTTTCAGCTGGAAGACGTTAACAGTTAATGGCTAGCGATATGCTGCTATTCTGGTCTCCCTGGTTTAAGTACAGGTTCATTAAAATTGATTTGGTCACCGTAGGAAAATTTTCCTTTAATTTTAGTCGTGTGCTTGGTGGCGTAGTTGATTGCGTCAATGTCAACCCCAGCGCGCGCGCGCGCTTAAGGACGTTCGCGCCCATTGCTACTGCGCATCTCTAGTGCGCACGCTATTCATTGGTCACGAGCATGCCACGTCATTTTCAAGCGCGCGCACGGAGTCGAAAACTCAACAAAATATAGAGCTGATGACCTTTACGTTAACTTTGTGTGCGAATATTTTTGTTGGATGCTCGGTGACCCCCAATTTTTTTTCGGCAGATCACTTCCTTTTCTGATTCTTTCCATTATACTAAAAAACAAAAAAAATCTGTACGTGGGAACTTTTAATTATTTCTCATATACTATTCAAATAGGGTCGAATTGGTACGTGGATACAGGTGTGCGTAACTTAAAAGTTGTATTTTTTAAGGCTAATTCTAGCTGATTTAATGACATGTGTAGCAAAGATATATCAAATAGGCCTATATATGCTGTGTTAAACACACATAACTAAGATATGATTCTTCAAATTAACTTTATGCCGATAGTAATGAATCTGGGCAAAATCGCCTCGAATGACTGGAATCCTAGAAATGCTATGGTCTGCGATACGCCTTATCTTCAAAACGAGTTCGGTGACCCCCGATTTTTTTTACGTTTTTAATCTAAACTTATCATTTTCTTCCTGCAGACAAAGTTTAAAAAAAATCTGTGCGTGGGAAGTTTTTGGGCGCGTACGTCCTTAAACCATGGCTCGCGTGATGCGCAGAACGTGTGCGCACTAACAAAAGTAGGCACCGTCCTTAAGTCATTTATTTTGCAGGGAACTAAGCGATAACTTTGACATAGAATCTTAAAGAAATAGCCGTCGTGGTTCACGTTCTTCAGACAACGTAGAATTTGGTCAGTTCACGTTGTTCTTTTGCAGAGAACGGCAAAGAAATAAACAAAGAGTTACAATACACGTGCACAGCTATTGTTCTGCTCATTAAACCTTTTGTTTGGCGGCGTTCACGTTGCCGTTGCCGTCGTGGTTTTCTTAAACTCCCTATTAGGTTTGATGCAAGGTGCGGGAAATGGTAAGACCTGGGACGCTTACCATTCGACCAAAATTTTCGAAATTTTCGAAACGGGGACAAATGGTACGGAAATTTCTTGGGAAAGTTCCAGAAAATCAAGAAATTGTTGAATTTCCGAAAAGCGAACCATTCAAGAGTTATTCAAGAGTTACAGCCAGCTGTCAGCAGTGAAAAGCTTTTACTCTATTAGAAAGCCTTTTCATTGTCCCTTTACAGACAGTTTCCGTTTGAAACGTCTTAAATTTCTATTAATTGCAGTTGTTTTCTGTCTAGGTTCCAGACCCCCATTTATACAGTATAAATAGCTTTTCAAAAAATTTGTAACCTTTATTCTTTTGAAAATGTATGTTGACTAGCATACGAAACGTCAAGATTATAAAATGAAAGTTTTCAATATGTTTATAACCGCTGTTTGTTTTATCTTTTTATTCAACCGCAAATTCTGGAAATTCCGGGATGAAAGTCAAATGGGACGGAAATTTCCAGGAAAAAATTTTCGAAAATTTGGGTATACCTCACGAGGTTGTCCTCTTTTTCGGAATTTATGCAAATTCCCAATTATCTATTCAGCGATAGCTATTTCTTTTGGCCGCGATCACAGCGAGTTGGACATCTCATTCTAGGATGACGCGCATTTGATAAAAGAAACACTTTAGAACCTTTCTGCTTTCTTCTACTATAAATACTAGCTACAGCTAAATTCGTGAAGAAAGCATTTTATTAAAATAATGCCTCCGTGGTGTATTTGTTTGTTTTGCATAGGTTGGCTGGGAAACGTACAAAGATTTGTAACGCGTGCAGAACCATTGTACGACTCATTAAACCCCTTGTTTTGCGACGTTTTCGCTGCCGTTGTGGTTCGTGCAAGATCTCTGCTGTTGTGGTCTAAAACGTCACGATGTCGACTTATCAGTGTTCTGTTTGCTTCTATATTTGCGATTTAAACCTAGACTGAGTCATTGAAATATTCCAAGCGAACAATTATCGTCTTCTACACTGGAAAAAGACTGTACCATTCGCCGTGGAAATTTCCGGAAATTCGCCCCGGAATTTTAGGTCGAATGGTAAACGCTCGTTGTTTTGCAGAGCATGGCAAAGAAATGTACACAGATTTAAAACGCACGTGCGGAGCCGTTGTTCTGCTCATTAAACCTTTTGTTTTGTGACGTTCTCGTTGCCGTCGTTGTCGTGGTTTGCTTTAAGGCGGCGAAATACGAGATACAAAAACCCTCAACTTGTCGCGCAACATTGTTTCGTTGCAAGTTTTCGTCGATGTTTCCCGTTTTTCACCTTACGTGATCAACTTGACCGGCAACAAAAACGTTTGTTGCGGGTGGAAGAAATGCGGCGCGCTGATTGGTTAATTTGCTGGGGCACGAGCAGATTTGTTGCGCGACAAGTAGTGAGTTTGATGAAAAACGAGCAACAAGGCCAAAAATTGTTGCTCAAAGTAAACCCGCGCTCTACTTTTCGCAACAACTTCGCCGATCAATTATTTGCCTCAGCCTTCGGCTTCGGCAAATAATTGATCAGCTCGCCACTGACAAATTACGATATTTTGCTCGACCTCGTCCAATAATTGTTAACTGTTTTGTTTCACAAAGAGAAACGAAAAATAAGTTTGAAAATTCGGGTTCTTCGAGGGATCGGGGTAAAATTGTCAACACGTTTTTTTTTTTAAATTCTGTTAAATTTTTGTTTTCTTAACCTGGTGTAATTGATTCGACGCCAAAAATAAACAAGATCACAAAAATTAATAAATACATAAAACACTGACAACTAAATGCGTTTATAAAATACAGAAAGCGTTTGTTACATTTCTTTCCATTTCGAAAATGAAATCTTAATTTTTGCACTTTGTAATATTTTTTTTTCCAGTTCGTAGATTTTCGTTGATTTTTGTCACAAAGGTGTTTCTTCACATCCATCATGCGGCTCTGCCTGCCTTGCCGGTTCCTGTTTGTCGTTTAATGTCTGGTTTCCTTGTCGTTCATTAATATTACCGTTGACTGCTATCTGCCTTTGTCCAAAGATTTTCTTTCAACTTCCTCAGCTTGTGCAGCAGTTTTTCTTGGCAATATCTGAATAAAGGCTACGCGAAAACTTCTTATTCTTACAGCGTAAATTCAGGGATTAAACAGCGAATTTAGTACTGGCAATAAAGTAAAATATAAAGAACAATAAGCCTTACATTGGGAGAGATTCTGTTCTTAAAAGAAAACAGAATAGCTAGACATATATTCAGCGGGATATAACAGAGTAAAAGAACCAGAGTTATAATGATAGTGGTGTAAAAAGCTTTCTTATTCCTGAGTATCTTTTTCTTGGCTTCTAAAGAAACTTGGTTAGCAGCAATTTGTTTATCGCTGCGACGGACGTCTTTGTATACAGATACATTAAAATAAAGGGGAAGAATTAAACGGAGCATTTCAGAAACTGCTAGTATGGTCTTAGATATATTTGTTGAGATCAAGAGGTTTTGGCTGGGTATTATGATGGCTGCAGCCCAAGCCAGAGCAGATGCTATGATGATGCGAACTTCAGTGGCCTTGGTATCGTATGCAAAGGAGTGTTTTATCGCAACATAACGCTCGGCGCTCATCAAAACCAAATGATGGAATGAAGCCAGTAAACATTTCAACGTGACAGTTTTTGATACGTCGGTTATAGTACAAAACATGTTGTGTTCACCTTTGAGAAGGAAACTCTCCCTGGCGATATGAAGAGGTTGAAGAACCAGTCCAACTACAAGATCAGTTGTGGCTAAACAAGCAAGTGCCATGTTGGATTTGGAACCAAGCTGTCTTTTGGTTTTCACTGCTACCATCACCAGGATGTTGAGCAAAACAATGAGAGGACAGGTGAGAGCATTCACGGTGATTCTGACAGTGCGTACATCATGCCGAAATCTTAGCAGGATTTAGAGGGAAAGTGGTGAAACCACAACTCGATAAGTTGGTGTTGGATGTGTTGTCGTTCATCTTTGTTCGATTCTGACTCATGAAGACTTCTTCACGTTCACTAGTGAGATGGTTTGCTTGCGTGTGCACTTTGCCACTTAAATGAGCTCAATGGTTATTTGGTGGTTTATAGACGATTTAAAGTGCTTATAATTGTATCATTTCCCTTGATGTATCTTGCTACTCAACAGAATCAAAATATTTAGCACTTCGACAGGGGGTCCCACAAGGGTCTGTCTTAGGACCAACTCTCTCCGGCTGCGCACATTATAACGATGTTACATTTGAAGTGAAACACTCAAGTTATACTTTGTTTGCTGACGATATTGAAATTCATTACACTGATGGAGAAATCAACAAAAGGTATAATTGTATTAATAGAGATCTTGACAGCATTAGTTGTACACCCAGGAAAATCAGAAGTCATGAAGATTGGAACTCAAGAAGTCTAAAAAATTTCTAATGATCTAAATATCTTTATTCACGATCATTGTCTTAAGGAAGTTGCAAGCTATAAATATCTTGGTGTCTACGTCGATAGTATACCTTGGCTTGGAAAGAGCATCTTTCATATATGCAAAACAGAACGTATCCAAGAATCCGTCTTACAAACAGAATTTCTAGTTTTCTCTCTAGAAGCGTTCTATTGAAGATAAACGATGCTACCAATCTTTGATTACGGATGTTCTGTTTGGATGGAATGTTCAAATTCAATGATAGATAGCCTAGAAGGGCCCCAAAATCAGGTTATGCCCACCATACAAAAAACTAACAGGACTCCATGCACTCAGAGTATGAGATCTAGATTGGGTTTTATGACATTAAAAAATCGAAGGCGTTTTCTGAGATTTCAGTTCAGGGGGGTCTTTACTATCATCAGTGACTATAACTGTCCAAACCAGCTTAAATCTTATCTACCTCAGCGATCAAGTCTACACGGGAGATGTCTCATAAACAACACTACGCTACATCTTGGACAAAAAACGTTTAAATATGCTGCAGCGAAGGATTGGAACCGGATTTACCAAAATCGACAAGATCAATCAATTACAACCTTTTTACCATTCAAAGCAACCTTCTAACGTTTTTTGCAAAAATCGGACGAATTTAGTCATAGATGCACGGTAAATTAAATATCGCATTTCCTGTTGCTCTCCCTTTTTATCTGTTAATATTTAAACAGTTGTTTATGATTGTATGTGACATGATTGTATATAAACAATAGTCTCCATATGTCGCGAAAATATGCTAGGATATTTGTCCCCGGACATTATCTGTTCCGAGAAGCGAACAGTTTTCCGAGAGCGTAGTTCGAGGAAAACTGCGAGCTTCAAGGAACAGATAATGTCCAAGGACAAATATCCGAGCATATTTTCGCCCCAAATGGAGACTATTGTGTTTATTATCCTTCAAATCTTTTACGCAATGCGCGCAGGGTACTGGGGTATATTCTCGGATATCCCCCAATTTTAGCTGGGGGATATTCGGTCACGTGACGCGTTTAGACCAATCGCACGCTAGCGAAATGATTTCATGGATTATAATTACCCGTTATTATCAATTATAAGTAGTTTAGAAATATAATATTTATCTGTTCATGTATTAATACCAGTTTGGTTTAACAAACTGATACATTTTTAGCAGTTAAAATGAATTTTAAATAAAAGAATAAAAAAAAAAGATTTGGAATATTAATCACCTTACTTACGATTAATTTGTATTTATTAAAATTCAACTAGTGGTCTATTATCAATGCTGCGTTCTGATTGGTTGAGTTACTAGTAGGCTATTAGTTATAACCCACTAGTAGCGAAAAGCGCCGGCTTTGAAAACCAAAACAATGGCGGCTGAATCGCTTTAACTAGCGAAAGAGGATTTGTCTCGATATTTTTTTGACCAACTAGTTGGATTTTACTAAAACAATGATTCCTCTCTCCCTCATGGCCTCTGAGTCAATAGCCCATTTGGCCTATTGACTCAGAGCCCATTCGGGCTCGAGGAATAATTGTTAAGTAAATTGAAGAAAAAATATTAAATGCAGTGGCATGTGAAATTTAATTAATAATTATATTTTGAAGAGGCAAGGACCACATCAGTCGGGAATAATAAACACTGTTTTGCCTATTCCACTGATTATTTTCAAACGAGTGAAAACAATTGGAGTCTTTGGGAAGGTACTAGTTAAAAACATTTAATTTGTACACTTACAAATAAACCTCTCCGACTGGTACGTGGTTGGGATGTTAATGCTTGTGCTTGGGTTCACACGAAAGATCATCTTTGTTAGTTTCCAGGTTCAAAAAAATACTCACAATCACCAAATTATTTTCCTTTAAAAATAAGTCAGATTATTCTCGCATTTTGATTGCATGGTTCTCACTAATGATCTATTGGAGGACACACGTGCAGATGACATTAATATTTTTCTCTTTTCTTTTTTAAAGGCAAAAAGTTTTCACGCGTTTCCTAAAATTTAGTGATTTGAATTTCTCTTTCTGATAGCTGGTCATTAACTGTGTCATTGTTGTCCATGTAGGAAATAATATACACTTAATGTATGGTCCCGAGGGAAACAGTTAGTTTTGTTTTCCCGAGAGTCCTGATATTTCCCTAGACGAAGTCGACGGAAACATCAGGACTCGAGGGAAAACAAAACTAACTAGTTTCCCGAGGGACCATACATTAAGTGCTTTGTTATATATTTAGACTTTCATATAGCAAAAACAAACAAACAAAGACTTCGTGAGGGCAACAACTGCGCAATTGTATCCCGGTCGGGATACATTTGAATTTGATCAGGGGCACGTGACCAAGAATCAACCAATCACAGTGCTCATTTTGTTGAGTGAAAGTGTAGCTATATAACAATGTTGTTTGGTTGCATTTCGTTGCATTTTAAAATTGTTACCTTTGAAGTTTTCCGTTGATCCCATATACGGAACTTCTTTAATACTGATGTTTAATAACGTTACTTTCTTTTGCTAGAGTGTTTTTCTTTCTTTTCTGTTGCGCTTAACAGCTTGCAAGAAACTGGTTGTAAATTTTCTGTAGCATGTTTTAGCGTCAGAAATGTTACTGCTTTTGATTTTGGGATTAACCTGACCACTATTTCCAGCGTGTACCGCCTATTTCGAAGCGCAGTTTTCAAAGAGCACAAGAGTAATTTCCGGCTTTAGAGGGCTAGGCCTCGTCCATTAAAAGCTTTCCTGAAAAGACTTTCTCTCGAGTGCTCTGTGAGTTTTGACAGAACATAATTACATCGGCAGTTACACGAAAGTCACATTTGGGAAGTCACATTTTAATTTTGCTAAATTTCAAAAGACTTAAGACTGACGCTCATAGCCCTTCTAATACATCTCTACAAATGAGGGGTTCCAAAAAAGAGCTGTGCTTTATAATTGGGTACAGCATATTTCTCCAGAGCCATTTATATATACTAGTGTACCCACAGGATAACTCTTTTTTTCAGGAACCTGTGAGTCATGGCCCTCTGAAATAACTTGCAATTTCGTTTGTAAATTAAATTGCGATAGTTGTGTTTTCCAAGCAACTAAAAGGTAGACGAAAAAAACGGACCGACTCGTAGTCGATCAATTTTCAGCCATCGATTTAACTGCATGCCAAGCCTGATGCCTGGAAAGCTTTACTGAATTGGTTTTTGAGTGTCCCGTGAGTTTTGACAGAATACTTGTTGTATTGTCAGCTACACAAAATACTATTTATAACCCTGGTCTGTATTATATGCAGTTTTGATGAATTAAAATTAGTGATTTGCCCTTTTGCGGAACAACAATGTACGCTATAGCTAAAATAGATTGAAAATAGAACCAATTGCAATAATAAAATATTGTAAGTGTATTGCTATTTTCCGTCGAACAGCTTTGAAATTGTGTACAGCAGTTTTTGAGGGGAAAAAGTTCTTACACCCTTAATTTAGCGCAGAAAATAAACACAATTTTAACTGCAATCTGTAACGTTTCTTCGACAAGGTTAAACGCGACAGCTAGCAAAGCTTTCTATTTCATTTTCATATTATGCATTTATAATAATTTTTTTTGTGCTACTTTTCCCCTTGCTGTTCAAGGACGGGATTTTACAACATTGATTTTGAAATAATTACTTTTGTGCTATCAAATTCAATGTGATTTTTGTAGTAAAAAAACTAATGAAAATAATCGTGAAATCCTGAATTTTCGAACCGAGGGGAGGGAGCAAAACTCAGGGTAAAATTACAAATATCCTCTCTTTTTTGTTTTCTTGGGTACAGAAATAGATTCGGTTCTTCTCCTGTGTTGCTCCGTGATGATACATTTACAACTGTTCGATTTTTTTACTTTTGTTCACTGAGTAAAATGATAATTTTTTTGTGCACAATAGAGCAATAGATAATTATGGAGAACTGACACTTTTCACATCTTATTAAGCGAGATGCCTGGCAAATATTTGTTTGTCCTTTTTTGACATATTTTTATTTTGCTCTTTCTGATTTCGTCTTTCTGGGAGGGCAGCATCTATATTGATGTGTACCCTGAGTAACTGAATAAAGATTGCATTTCACAAGAATTAAACAAGGCCAGCAAAATTGAAATATGTACAGTTAAACAAAAAAATCTTTGTTCCTTTTGAAATTTTGCTTTCATCCGATTAATATTCACGAAACTTGTTTGATGTTATGTTTAATACTGTTTCCTACTTCGCAAGAGATGTTTGTCGTTTATGTTGCACCCATCTAATTTTTTGCACTCATTCTAACAGCTTGGAAAAACTAGTTGTAAAGTTTCCTTTTCTCGGATTTTGTGTCCGCCATTTTTTGGAGCGTACCGCCTAGCAATCAATTATGCAATAGTTCGCACTGAGCTGTAGTTTGAGGGTAAATTGCTATTCAAGTCGTTAGTCAAAATGCTTTGCTCAAAAGACTTTTGAGTGTCCTGTGAGTGAACAGAATACTGATTACATCCGCATTTACACGAAACATCATTTCTTACTGTAACACTTGCCCACTCTATCTGCGGTTTTAATTAAACATCAGTAATTTATTTTCGTTTTAGGAATATAAAAACATTCAAGTTTTAGATAAAATGAAAATAAACTCAACGGGAATAAAATATAATAAGCGTATCTTTTTACCTGTTACTCCGGTTGATTGCCGTCAAACAGCTTGAGATGGGCCCGGTGCTTTTATACGCCTTTTAGCGCAGAAAATAAATACGATTTTCACTGCAATCATGCAACAATATTCCCTTGGAACGGTTAAATCGCTAGGGATCTTTGACTATATCTTTGCACGGTGACTGTACATTTGCATTATTATCAAAAATGCCTTATCACGGTTTTCGACGCCATTTTGACGGGCATGCAAAGTGGTCATGTCACAAATTACAGTGTTCGAGTGGGAATCCGAGGGCAAGTAATTGTTTTCAAATATTGAATTTTACGCAATTTGTAAGTAGCAACGCTAAAATAATAGGTAAAAGTTTATATTCGCCAAATTTGAAGGATGTTGTTTCGCTATATAATTAACACGATCAGTTGATTTTTTTTTTTACTCTCCCATATATCTGTCTGTAAATGTGGTTGGACAGACGCGGTTCGCGGGGAAAAAAAACATTATATACAAATGCGTCACATGTTAAAAATCAACTGAGCGTCTTTTAGCCCAGTTACGTCCTTCAAATTTTTTAAAATACAATCTTCTATCTATTATATTAAAGTTGAGTTTCATATGCTGAGCAAATTAAAAAGAAAAAGGGATTTTTTTCCATCCGATTCCTATACGAAAACTGTACTTTCTGACCGCTTTGCCTACCCGGCAAGATGGCGCTGAAAACTGCCATAAAGCCTATTGTTTTGTTTCAAATAGAGAAAATGAAAATTGCTGTAGAATACAGATTTTTCAAACTCTTCAAAGGAAACGAAAATTATTTTGGAAATTCGGGTTGTTCCAGGGATCTGGGTAAAATTGCCAACATTTTTTAAAATTCTTTCTAAATTTTTGTTTTCTTAACCGGGTGTAATTGGTTCCACATCAAAAAGTAAAAAAAGATTACAAAAAAGAAACAACTTAATGCATTTATATAATACAGAAATCGTTTGCTACAATTGTTTCCTTCCATTTCTAAAAGACAATCTCAATTTTTGCACTTTCTAATCATATTTTTTTCCAGTTGGTAGATTTTCGTTGATTTTTATCACAGAGGTGTTTCTTCCCATCCACCATGTGGCTCTGTCTGCCTTGCCAGTTCGCTTTGATCGTTTGATGTCTAATTTCCCTGTCCTTCATTGATATTACCGTTGACTGTTATCTGAAAAGATTTTCCTTTCAACTTCCTCAGCTTGTGCAGCAGTTTTTCTGGACAGTATCTGAATAAAAGCTACGCGAAAATTTCTTATTCTAACAGCGTAAATTAAGGGATTAAACAACGAATTTAATACTGGCAATAAAATAAAAATATAAAGAACTAAAAGACCTACATTGGGGGAGATTCTGCTCTTAAAATAGGAAAGGGTAGCTAGACTTATAATCAACGGGAAATAACAGAGCAGAATAACCAGAGTTATAATGACAGTGGTGTAAAAAGCTTTCCGGTTCCTGAGTATCTTTTTCCTGGCTTCTAAAGAAACTTGGTTAGCAGCAATTTGCTTTTCACTGCGACGAACTTCCTTGTATACAGATACATTACAATAAATAAGATGAATTATAAGAAGCACTTCAGAAACTGCTAGTATGGTCTTAGATAGTTTTGCTGCGATCAAGAAGTTTTCGCCAGGAATTATGATGGCTGTAGCCCAGGCCAGAGCGGAGGCTATGATGATGCG
The DNA here is from genome assembly GCA_019787425.1 of Platygyra sinensis. Lineage (NCBI taxonomy): Eukaryota > Metazoa > Cnidaria > Anthozoa > Scleractinia > Merulinidae > Platygyra > Platygyra sinensis. The sequence goes on from JAHPZR010027349.1 coordinate 16,806, forward strand.
AACTTCAGTGACCTTGGTATCGTATGCAAAGGGGTGTTTAATCGCAACATAACGCTCGGTGCTGATCAAAACCAAATGATGGAATGAAGCCAGGAAACATTTGAACGTGACAGTCTTTGATACGTCGGTTATGGTACAAAACATGTTATGTTCACCTTTGAGAAGGACACTCTCCATGGCGATATGAAGAGGTTGAAGAACCAGTCCAACTACAAGGTCAGTTGTGGCTAAACAAGCGAGTGCTATGTTAGATTTGGTGCGAAGCTGTCGTTTGGTTTTCACTGCCACCATCACCAGGATGTTAAGCAAAACAATGAGAGGACAGGTGAGAGCGTTCACGGTGATTCTTACAGTGAAGACAGCGTGTACATCATGCGAAACCTTTGCAGGATTTAGAGGAAAAGTGGAGAAACCACAACTCGATAAGTTGGTGTTTGATGTGGTGTCATTCATCGTTGCTGGATTCTGACTCGACAAGACTTCTTCACTTTGAGATGGTTTGCTTGCGTTTTTGCACTATGACACTTAGATGAGTTCAATCGCGTATTTGGCGGCCGGCTTGTAGACAATTTAACGTGCTCCAAATTGAGGGTCTGAATGGGAGGGTCCACATGTCGCTTGTCGGCCGGTTAAAATTTCATTACTTTGTTGGTTGTCGGTAAATCCCAGTTATTTACTTTTTTTCGCTGGTCGTAATTTTTTCCTCGTTTTGTCGGTAGTCAGTATTATTTTCTAGCCCTTTGTCGCTAGTCGGTTAACCCCATTCACATCCTCCAAATTGTATCATTTCCCTTGATGTGGAATATTAATCATCTGATGAATGTTTATCCTGTAAGTAAGTTACCCATCTTACGAGTAATTTATAAGTAAACTGAAGTGAAAAAAAAAATATATTAAAAGTAGTGACGTCCGAAGACTAATCAATAATAAATATGTTGTAAATGGCGGATCACATAAACACTGTTTTGCCTATTTCAATTACGTGTACTACACTGATTATTTTGAATTGCATGTGCTACACTGATTAGTTTTAAACGAGTAAACTGAATTGCACTCGATGGGAAAAGTAATGACGCCCGAAGACTAATGGGTAATTATTTCAGTTTTAAAGTGGCAAGGGAAAGCGGAGCATATTAGTTGGGCAAGATAAGCACTGATTGGCCTATTTGAATTACATGTACTACACTGATTAGTTTTAAACAAGTGAAAACAATTGAGGTCTCTGGGAAAATACCAGCTGTGAAAAACATTTGTCCATTTACAAATAAACCTCTCCCACTAGTATGTGGTTAGAATGTTATTTTTTGTGCTTGGGTTTGCATGAAAGATATCTTTCCCAGCCGTTCAAAAAATACTCACAACCACCAAGTTATTTTCCTTTATATAATAAGTCAAATATTCTCACATTTCGATTGGTTATCACCTATGATCTATTTGGGGACAAACGCACAGATGATATCAGTATAACAAAATTTAATTTTTCTTGTTTTTATTATTATTATTATTATTATTATTATTATTATTATTATTATTATTATTATTATTATTATTATTATTATTATTATTATTATTATTATTAAAATGGCGGAACGTTTTCAGAATAACGTAATATTTTACGTGACTAAGCGAAGGATAAGGTAGAAAAAAGTCTTGTGAAGGTCCTGAACAGGTAAGAGAAAAAAATCTTTGCGGCTCTTTTAGAAAATGACAGGAAAAAAATCCCCCACCAGTCGAGCGAGACTAATCCAAACGCAAAATTGGTCTTGAAATTATTTCAAGAGAAGAAGCCATCGCTTTGACTCAAATTTAACTAACCCAATAAGCAAAATGTTTATGAGATTAATGTAATTAAACCGTCCAACTTTTCTCAACTGTACTCAGATTAGTGTCAGGAAAGAAACATCACAACAAAACACATAACCTTCCTTTCCGGCGCGCATGTTCCGTTTCAGGGCACAGCAGCGAGCAAAATATAGCTCACTACAACTGTATCACAGCTAACACTAAGTTGTCTCAGACACTATGTCAAATACATTTGATGATCACCAACCACAGAGGACAGAAATTTCCAACGTCACTAACGCTCGTTTCATTTAACGCTCGATTCGAGTGGCTTCCAACACCATTGCCGATGTCGTCCACAACCGCAACTTTTACGAGCGGATTTTCAACTTTTGCGGTATTCAAGGTAACGTCCAAGGTTTTTCGGGTCACAGTGGTGTTCTGATGAAAAAAGCAGACTTGATTTTTTCACCGTTTTATATGAGATTTGTACATTTCACAGTTGAATTCTGTTTTCGCTGTAATTTATCTTTTCCAGACAAGTGACGCTCGATTTAAGTGTGGCAGTGACTTCACTGAACCAATCAATTCTTTGCTTCGAATAGCAACCAGTCATCTTGATACCTCTACATCATTTTCACAGTCACCGAATTAAAAAAAAATATATCGAAAACCAACCAAGGGAATTAAAAAGCTACTAAATTGTGATGTTATAGAAGTTAACTAAATAAGACACTCCTCCAAGTTTAAGGCCTGTGCGTTTCCCAAACTTTAGATATTCGTTGAAATGTTTCGCAAAAATTTACAGAGCCCAGTATGAAAACGCCATGTTCGTGTACATCCGTGGTACACTAATAGGAGGAGCCGGAAAATAGTGTAAACATCTGGAACTTATATTGGCTATCTAGGCGACGATTATCAGTACTGAGCAACCTAACATTTACATAAGCACTTTTTCTTATGATCTAACTTCTAAAAAAGGCTCAAAATCATGAGATACGTATATGTTTTTCAACAAACTCGATCGAAGCCTAGTTCCACGTGCCTCCATAACCCTGAAATTCAAAATGAGCTGTAAATTCAGTTTTTGAAACAGGTATAAATATGCCGTCTCTCATTTCTGATAAGGATGATAACTTTGGTGGAGCTCAAGTTTTATATTTTAGAAAGTGATGACGTCACGTGAAAACGATCAATAGATTAAGTCAAGCTTGAGAAATTGGACAAGGGCCCGGCTAGCTTTCGATTTATTTGAAAATATTTTTTAAACTACAACAAGCTTTTTGTATAGTCAACTCTCTCTTAACGGACACCTCTATAAGACGGACACCTGGTGCTGGTCCCAGCCGTTTCTCGGTCCTTTTACTATAACCAAACTCTCTATAAGACGAACACCTCCACAAGACAGACAACGGACACTTTGAAATGGTCAACCGACACTTGAGAGGTGCTGAATGTTACCGCAAATTACGATTTTGGGAAGAAAAATTCTTAAATTACCAAATACATGACACTTTTTACACCAGATGTTTAATTGCAAACTCTTTTCCGTTGTCGGCGGAATACCGGTGCATATAAATCACTGTACAGTACAAGTAAAAATTAAGTCAGTTATAACTTTGTCCCATTTAAAAACTGACTCGGAGGTGACAACCGAATTGTATTGTAATTTAAAACAGTTATTTTCTAGCTTCTTGGCTGCTTTCCGTCTTATAGAGGTGTCCGTTAAAAGAGAGTTGACTGTATTATCTTAAGATTCCCGGGGTCATGTTACATAGACTCTCTATAAGCCGGACACCTCTCTAAGACGGACATCTGAGGCCGGTCCCGATGGCGTCCGTCTTAAAAAGAGTTAACTGTATACAGTTCAACCCCCATTAAGGCCAAAGTAAATCTCTCTAATATCGCGACAAAACTTGAGAAATATTACTAAAAGTAACTAACTTTTCTGTTCATTCGAGTAGATAGATAGATAGATAGAAACCTTTATTTGGAAAAAAAACCTTTACTTGGAAAAGAGAAAAGGAAACTACGAAGAGTGGTTGCGAAATGTGTAAATTAATAATAATGAAACTAAGAATGCGAAAAAGAAGCGGTTTTCTAAACTATTTAACGATAAAAAATTGCGATAAAATATTTCCAACTTGAGATCAGAGGGTGTTATTGCATTCCCGGTCTTAAATAGCATAGATTTTGACGATTTTACTTCTCCGTTTACTCCTTAGTTTTTGTTTCCATAAAGAAGATATGTCAAACACTCGGGACAGCGTTTCATCGTCTATCGAACCTCGAATTCCGTCAAAAATACGCCTTTTTCATATGGCATTCCCCTCGCCCCTTTAGGTGAAGTCAGCCTTTTGGTAGACTTTAACACATATAATTAAAATTTGTGTGCTGTTCCTGGAAGCACTCAGTTTAAGATGTTGTCACATAAACCAAGTCGGATTTCCCCGGGAGTACTCCCTATAATAGGCTCTAACCGAAAGGGCTACCTTTTCCGGTCTTCAGGTAAATAAATGGGTAGGGGTTTTCCAAGTTGAGGTATATGAAAGGGTAGGGAAATCTGTGATTTAGTTACTTTTAAGGGTCTTTAATTAAAAGATTTCAAGCAGACACACCTCGTGGCTGTATCATTTCACTTACATTACGTGAAAATAACAAGCAGTCTTCCTTTTTCGGTGATATATTCAATATACCATAAATCCTTGAATTAGCACCCTCCCTGTTAAATAAGAGCTCCTCCTATCAGCCAGAATTTAAAATAAGGGCCCCCACTCCCCCATTATGTGGACGAGTAAGTGCCCCCCTTGAATAAGCCCCTCCCCCTCATCTTCTCCTAAATTTGAAATAAATGCTCCGGGTGCTACTTTGAGGATTCACGGTATGTACCAGTTATGAAAGTGTGTGAACGGGGTGCCTTGTTTTAAATAAAGGCATACTGTCAAAATGGTTAACAAAAGGGGGAGGAGTTGGGCTCTGGGCAGAGCCTTCCCATACAGAACTTTGTAGAGTACCAACCCCCCCCCCTTCCCCCCCCCCCCCCCACCCACCTCAACAGGGTTGGATGCAAAGTGAAGAAAACGGGAATGAATGAATGAAAGAATGAATGAATGTTTATTTGCCACACAATAATATAATAAGACAATCAATAATAAGAGTAAAGTCGTTAATATATATGTAGGATAAAAGGGATGAATATTTACAATAATTGTGGCGAGGAGACCCCAAGAAACCACTAGGCTTATAAAAGGGGCCCCCTCATATGCCTATCATTTACAATCCAAATAATCTTATGCATTGCTTGTGCGGCATAACTAATTCATTTTTTTTTTTTTTTTTTTTTAAAAAGAAACCCTAACAGATATCTAGATGAATTAATAATTGATCCAGGAAGAGAGTTCCAGATTTTTGGACCTTGATAAAGAATTGTTAACTGTTTGATGTTAGTGCACTTGGCGGCTTGTTTCAATTCAAAAACATCGAAGGCAATAACTGATTATGATAATAAAACATGAACTTAGAAATATGAAATGAGTTTATTTGAAAAATGTCCATGATGCCTAGTTTTGCAAATAAAGGAGCAGAATGCGCTCGGTAATCTGAATTTGCTATCGCTCGCACAGCACGATTTTGCAAGTAAAATATTCTATTTAAATTGGAAACATATGTAGACCAAGTAGAATTGCAATAAGTGATATAAGGGTAAATTAGTGAGTGGTACAAGGCTAGCTTAGTTCTTGAAGAAAGGTGGAATCGAGATCTAAATATATAACCAACGGAACACGTTATTAAGTCACCTAGTCGTATATTGCAATAGAATTCACACTGACAGACGTTTTCATATGTAACTTCTACCTAATCTATACCCCATTTACCCTAGCTAAGATCTGCTAATTCAAAGCAAAAATGATATTATATACCATTCTTGTACCATGTTTCCTTTACTTGTTTGTCTATAATGTTCGGGAGAAATCTTGATCTGAAACAGGGTTCAGTTTCCATTTGGCTCACTGGAACAAAACAATGCATATATATGAATTTCATGCATCGTGTTACAGTACATACAAATTGACTTGACTTAGTGCTTGCAAAGAGTAGTAATTGGTGAAACCCTTAAGCTCTCTGGTTAAAAACCTGAGCTTGACTATAAAATCTGCAAAATTTCTGGGTACAAAAAAGGAGCTGTTCCCATACATTCTGTATAAAATTTTGAAGTTTACATTGTACATAATTATTCCTGGTCCCTTAAGGGTCTGATGCATGGTCAAAATTTGTGGGACATTTAATTGCACCATGCTCTTATCTCAGCTGATAACTGATTCTGGCTCTTTCAGAGACCGAGGTGCTAACGATATATAGATTTAGCCCAGCGTAAAAGCGGAGCGCCTGGGCCAGGTTGTTCAAAGCCTGATAAAAGTTGACCCAGGAAAAGCTTGAATTTTAATTTGAGTCAAGTAACTCTGCAGTGAAGTTCTCTGCTTGTATTCTTGGCCTTCTGTTTTGAGTTTGAATAGTCTTAAACTACTCCAGGAGCCCCTGACCCGAAAGCAGTGAAAAACATTTGTATAAAAGAAAATTTACTCTTTGGATAACTTTCAATTAATCCTGGGTCAGAATTAACTAGCTTCTGAAAAATCCTATCCTGATTACAACAATTTAAAACCTGAACTACGCCAACCATTTGGCCAGCAGTCAACTAGAAAAATAAACCATGATCTTTGAATAGCTATAAGGCTGAGCCTGCAAAATGGTCATGTGATACTGGTCAGTGAATACCTTGCATTGACCAGTGTCAACTGACCATAACATGTCCAATATCAAAGATGTATGCTGTAAACCAAGACTTGGTATTAGCCAGAGTATGGCCGCCATCATGCAGAACATCCTCGTTGTCACTGGGTGCATGCGCCTGCAATACATGCCACTAGCCATGTTGACCATCACAAAAGAGTTGCATGGGTTTGTATTTCTAGGCATGGCATGCATGTGGTCCTGTTCATATAGTTATAGTGCTCTGCTTGGCCACCAGTGCTCAGCTATGATAATGATGTAAATATTGTAAACAGTTTCCCTACATGAAATTGTTGATTATATTTTCAAATAAATAGTTTTCATTTCCTAGGTCCTTACAGGACAATTTATACATACACAGGACCATGTTTGGTTAGGTATGTACATACATGTACACACGTTGGACCTTGTTTTAATACTACATACAACTGTGCAAGGCCTTTTTTGGGCCAGGTGATGTTCTCAGCCCTCTTCACTGAAGAGAAGGATACATCCCATAGGCTGGCGGAGCAAATGGTGGAGGCTCAGTTGACGGTGCAGGAGCATATGGTGCTGAAGGGTACGGTGCAGGAGCATACGGTGCAGGAGCATACGGTGCAGGAGCATACGGTGCAGGAGCATACGGTGCAGGAGCAAATGGTGGTGCAGGCTGACCTTGAGGAAGCAGCCCATAAGACGGAGGCTGGGCATAGGGTGGTGCTGTGGCTTGAGCGGCCAATGGATCATATGTGAAGAATATACTGTCCACGTCCAGTGGATAGTCTTCTCCTTTGTCCTGGTGAATATACTTGGCAGATACATCTGCTGCCATGACCAGTCTCCAGTTATTTCTCGCCAGGGTGGCAATCAAATGACATATCAGGTTTCTGCCGTGGAGTCCATCATGACCATTAATTCCACAACTCCATGGGTTGCCGTTAAATTTGAACTCATAACTTGTACCATAAAGCTGTTCTCTTTGCACACCAGGAACATACTGCGATTGAATGACTTCTCGGCAAATCTGAATGTCATAAGACAAAAGACATGTGAGTCATATTTAGATGATTTCTAGTCTGCACTGAGCACTCTCCAGAGTTTGTTTAGGTAAATTTTTTGTTTTGTTTCATGCAAGACATCACAAAATGTAACATTTTGCAACTACAATACTTACATGAAGCAAATTCAAGTGTCATGACAACTCCCTTTATGAATGTGAAGCTTTACAGGTGTATATTCTTTCTTTCTTGAAGTTTTAGCTGTTTACTTCGTTCTTTCTGATAAATTATCACTCAATGTTCAAACAACTTAGCAGATGAAGCTGTTAAAAAATAATTCAACAAGCCTCAAAGATATTAAAGGTATGTCAGGTTCCTAAAAAACATCCATTCACAGTCCACCGGTGCAGCGTGCAAACAGGCTCCCAAGTGAGTGAGAAAGAAGGGAGGGAGCCTGTAGACATTCTATTGATGCCGCCATTCTATGATACCAGCTACAATACCAGCACAAATATTTCATTTTGTTTGAGCAGTTTCGCTTAGGACCTGTTCTTATTGAGTGTTATATGTTGCAATATAGGGATTGGTACATTTATTTTTCTTGGGAAGGATTGGGTACAAAAACAGTGGTTGCAAAATCTGTATCATGAGTGAATAAAAGCCACATATAAGCTTACATGGGAACTGTGGAAAACATTAACCCACTTTTTGACTGTCTAGTCCTAAGAGAAACTAGGAAACATTAAAAATGATCAGGGAACAAAATCATTTGACAACTGTTTCCATAAGGTCTAGGACCACTTACTGACCGAAACAATTTGTCACATTAAGTCAGGTCCTTTTTTAATAGACCAGTGTGTGAAAACAGCAGTCATTGGCCAATGCTCACGGGTAACAATCAATGCACGGTTACCCTCTGATGTCATAGACCTTGTCAAATTCCCCTCTCAGAGACATTTGCATTCCAGAAAATATCCATACCTCTCCCACGGAAGGACCCCCCCCCCCCTCCCCTTACACACACCCCTCTGGAAATTCCAACTAAGCTTCATACAATTCTTTAAATTGTTTGGCCTTACAGAACCCTCCACCCTCCAGGAAATTCCAATCCCTTCTGTGGGGGTTGTATGGATATCTTCTTCCAGTTCACATTGTACACAATGATGTAATGTTATATTTCTAAGTTATTTATTTAAAGTGATGTTTTGGCATTTTCATGTTTCAATAGTGTCAACCTCTGAAGAAAGAGAAGTTAACGTCTGACTTGTGGATTCAAAAAGTCACATCCTGTGGATTATGACTGGTATCTAGATCTAGATTTTGACCCTTCAGTTTTTCAAGGTTTGTTCCCTTGGTAATGGCTGTAATTATTATTGCATAAAATCAAAAAAAATAATGCAATAATTATTGCTAGTTAGGTTAAAATCACACTTGTACAGTTTTACAAATAAAAGCTATAATCTCAGGAGCATTCCTTTCAGATGCACAAATATTTTGTCCTCTCATGTAATTTTCAGTTAATTTTAGAATTACCAGTAAGAACATAGGAATTTCAAGGCCACATATAACATATTGCATTATCACTTACTTGTCTGATATTGTCTGGTGCATTTATCAGCCGCATTTTGTCAGATTCATTCAAGCTTATGCAAAAGAATGGAGACTGTCTTGGCTGGGACTGGGTGAAAAGCAGACTACTCTTATCAGAATCTTTCCTCGAGCAATCAATAGCAGTGACCACACTCCAACCATATGCTTGAATAGCTTCTATCAACTTCAGGACAAGAAATCTTGACTCCACTGCCTCGGTACCTGATGCCCACCAGGGGGTTCCACGTAACTTGAACTGCCAACTCTCTGCATAGCGCGATTCTCCTTGGATACCCCTTGCCCAGAAGGTCTGGATGGTGTTTCGGACAGCAGAGACCATGCCCTCTGGAAAGCCAATCAACCTGAGCAGGTCCTCACTGTTGAAGCTTATTGTGCAGTGTACTGGAGAGGGCTGCATCCCAGGTGAGATGCTTGCATCCCGTTCGAAGAAAAGTGTGTTAGCACTGCTTCTAAGGTTGGAATTTCCATACAACCTCCACCCTCGAATGAGTAACTCATTCACGAGAGTGTGCAGAATCACTCTCGCGTACACTGTGTCTTCCCCATTCGTATGCCAAGGATTGCCTTTCATTTTGATCTTCAAAACATCGTTCTCATATGTCCATTTTTGTATCCCACTTGGCCATGACTTCTCTACCGCATCTTTAAAGACCTGATGGAGCTCCATTGGTCCATTGAGCACCATCAAACTATCCCAGCTGCTAAGACCCACGATAAGAAACGGTACAGATGGACATACAGCATTTGGGTCTTTCTTGAAGATCCAGGTAGTGAGATCTGTTGTCTGCGTAAAGTCTCCAGCAACCTGAAGCCTCCATCCATCTCGATAGAGCCTGTGCAGGACATTCCCTCCCAATTTCCTGGAATCTGCTGCATCAGTTGACGAAGAAGCAACTGAAAAGGGATTCCCTTTGAGCTTGAATTGATGTACCCCATTCATTCTGAATTCTTCCTCCTGTATGCCCTTAGGCCATGATTCTATAATAGCCTGGCGAATAATGCTAATCTCATGATCTGTTCCAAGTACAACTCGCATCCTATCTGTTGCACGAAGGGCTATACAAAAATATTCAAAACCCAGCGGTCGAGGGGGTAAATTAGATTGATTTCCACCCATTGCTGAAGATTGAACAAACTGTGTGGAGAATAGGGATATTTTCTGGAACAAAGAAACATAAAAGATACATAATTATTGGAACATTATTACTGATTAATTCTATGGCTTAGGATGTCCTCTTTCCAAATGGGCAAGTTCTGCAACTCACTTTACATACATTGGAGCGAGTAAAAGAAGTTGGAAGTCTCTGGCAGCTGAACGCAAGTCTGGAACAAATGGGAATGTTGGCTCTGTGATAAAACAGCATGCCCACACCACTGGCCATGTGCAATATACACCCTAATTATGCCAGCATTTTGGAAACAGGTGTAAAACCCAAGGATAAAAGGCTCTTTCTAGAGTTACTACATTCATTCCTGGACAAGAACTCTGTTAATGAAACAACACCCTTCCGAAGGGTTTATGCATCACTGGTTT
>JAHPZR010027351.1:0-12452 GCA_019787425.1 Platygyra sinensis
AAAAAAAACTGGGTTCCTGTATTGTAATGATGTAAATTGCCAATGGCTTTATAAATCAAAGCGTGGCTGGGTGACCAAATACGAATGCCCTCTGCTCCTTTTATGCGTCTCTCTTCTTTTGTTTTTTCCTTTGCAAGGCGATATCAGTGACTGCAGATATCCCGCCTTGTGTAGTCTCTCTTCTATTTCTCACAACTATTTGTTCATATTTTCTCCATTTTCTACACGCACGCGTCTCGTTATTCCCCAGGATTAATCTGACGGGGCACGAGCGCAAAGACAAAACGGTAGGGAAAACATCACAGCTCAGTCGTTCATCATTCATGTTTGAACCGTTTCATAAAATGGTCTTAAATCTAAACCCACTACATGCAATGGAACGTCTGGCGCGGGCTTGCGTTAATTATAAACGGGAAAAATTCGACTCCACCGAAATAACGGCCCGCTGTCTCTTCTGCTCCTCGCGTTTTCATCGAGAGTAGTCAAAAATTCTTTCTTTCTTTCGAGTCTATCGCAACCTAATTTCCCAGGGTGTCTTCTCACGAGGTTAAGAGGAGCCTAGGAACGAGGTTGCCACTGTCGTTCCTACAGTTCTCGTTGGCTCAGGCGTTTTAAGTTTTCACTTCTAAGCAGCTGCTAAAGTTGGCTTGGGAGATAAACGATGGTGTGGACCATTAAGCAGTGCGTTTGAAAGGCTTGTTCGCAGAGACCAGATGATAAGTAAAACGTATCCAAGTTGCGATCAAAAGTACACCTGTTTTATTAACTCGGTTGTTTTACAACATAAAATCTGTAAATCGTAGGTACATAAGTCATATAAAACCCATATAAGTTCGTTTTAATCTCAAATGCTCCCCATGCAAAGGATTGTTTAGCCGTACCCAAATTCACAATAATTACCCAATCAGACGCCTTCATCCTGTTGTGTTATCTGCTATTTCTAATCGTCGACCTAATATGACCTGATTTTCGGTCGAGTTCGGGTAAATACCTTATCGTATCCTTTCAGTGCGCGGTACACCAGGCTTGTTTGGTCTCGTCTTGTGTATTTTGAATATAAACCCTGGCTGGACCAAACTCACGTCATATGCTGCCAACAAGTACATTTAAACAAGCCTTGTGCTTCTAAAAGTTCGCCTACCTGCCATTTTACATCAGAAACATGTAGTACTGTGCAAAGATGCGTTATGCAAGTAATATGCCTAAATATAATTAATTTAACTAAAAATGCTGTTTGGCATAAAGAGAGATATAGGTATCGAAACTGTATAAAACCAAAACAATCTGGTTGGACAATTCTAGTAAATTTGAAGAGGAGAAGTTTCGATCGTTGGTTATTATAGGTTGCAGCAAATCTCGAAACATCTTTACGCTTCCTTACCACTCAGAAAAACATTTTCTTTCAGGGAGTAAATAATCTAGCGATTAATGTTCGAAACTACTCGACGGGAGTTTCGTTTAAATAAATGAAATCACTGATAATACCAGCTGAACGCTAAAAAACATGAGAACTACTTTTATTATTTTCTTTCACTACCGTTCTGAGGCCGCGCCCAAATCGGCACACCAGAGAAATGTGAAAACGCAGCTCTTTTCCTACAGTTAGGCTTACGGTCCACACTAATGCATCACGAAAAAAGAGCTTTTCCAAAAGGTTCTTCAAGCCGAAGGAATTTGAGAATGCCGGCTTAGCGTTTTAGTGTGGACAGAAAACATTTTGAAAATGGAACTTTTCGAGAACAATGGGGCCACGATAAGAACGAAGAATTTCCTCTGAAAACGTATTTCATGTTTTCCGTTCACAAAACATTTGATAACCTTACCGAATTCTTCTCAAAGACAAATTCAAAATGACTGATGATTTCTGCTTTTTTAAAACTCCTCTGGCGTAGTGTGGACGACAACACCAGAGTAAAACCTCCGTTTTCACATTCCTCCGGCGTAGTGCCGACGAGGCCTGGGACGTACCAAGTATTTCCCTAAAGGATTTTTCCGCTCTTGCGTGGAATTGTCGGCTGGATACCCTGCCCACAAAAGCGCGGGAAAGAAAGTCTAATACCACAACAGATAAACAACTGAAACAAAGAGACTAAATGTACTTTAAACTGAATATGAAAAAAATAACAATAAAATCAACGCCGAGTAACGCGTCGCTTAAAACAACGTTCAAAGAATAATTTGTCTTGTTTATCACTCTCCATCGACTCAGAGGCTCACAGGACTGTGAAGAACCTTTCTTGACTACAGTGCTTCGCGCGCCCGCGAACTTCTAGGCCGCCTTTGATGAGTTAACGTAAAATATGATCGAGTTCGAATATACATTTAATTGAGTCCTGTATTTAGATATCTCCTCTTTAACAGGTCTGTATGATTTGTCTTATATTAATCGCCACTGGTTTAACGAGAAGTACTTTTTCCTTCTGTTTGAGCGCCTGTGAAATTGAAGTCGCGCGGAGCACTATCTGAGAAAGGTTCTTAAATGAGTTCAACACGTGTTCAATTCTTACAAGAAGTCTCTAATCCCGCCTTTCCTTTTTTCCTTTACGACCGAATCTATCATTTTTGCTCTTTTTCCCTTTCTTTCCGTTCCTTCCTTTCTTTCCTTTGTTTCCATTCCTTCGTTTCTTGCACTCGTCTCTGGATCTTAGCGTAATTGGCCTATGTTTGTTTCTCCTGGCGTGACACATGGCAACCCGCAAGCGGCATATGTTCGGGTACGTTTTCCCATCCGACCCGCACACGGGCTTGTCTACCACTTTGCAGTCCTCCCACTTGGGGCAAGGCTTTGGCGTCGACGGCACACCACACGGTCCATTATATTGCAAGCGAAGCGAGCCCCTGTCTTTCTTGGGCAGTGCACACTTGGCAGCGGCAAGAAGGCAGCCGTTTTTGTATGTTTTATTATCAGTTCCGCACACGGGCCGGTCTTTTGAAGGACATTTCTTTGGACATGGTTTGACGGACTTTTTATTACCACACGCACCTAAAATAAATCACATGTAAACGTAATATTAACAAAGTAATTCACTATTTATCCGAATTTTAAGTTAATACTTCTATCTACATGAAGTTCCTTGGAGCTCCTTTGGAGATCTTTGCATACTCTCATTTGCTCAGCAGATGCCACCATACGTTATGGAAAACCAATAGAATTGATGTGAATGATGTATGAGCCATCGAGTCTTATGTCGGGGACTGGATACTACAAAATCATATTCTCAAGCAATCCTCTCCTCTCCACCCCCACCCCCCAAGATTCAGAATCATTCACGTTAGCTCACTTTTGAGAGAGAAATCGTGATTTTCCTGACCATCCAGAGAAATAGAAATAGGCTCAAAAATTGAGCGTTCGATTAATTGGGAGAACGCTGTTTTTACCATTAAGGACGTATTATCTGTACACCTAGAATTAAGCTTCAAAGGCAGACTTTAACAATCGAGTTGAAAGTAGTTCAGTTTGTTAATATATATTTTAGCTTTCCTGCCGGCCTCGATAAATTCTTGTGATCGATTGATTTTGACCCGGCATGAGGTAACTGAAGCTTATTCATTGAATTAAATCATTGTTAAGTGATCGCTATCTCGTTTTAGAGCAAAGAATTTTAAATTATGCACTGGTTTATTTTCGGAACATATACTAGGTGCATATGAGGTCAAGTCCTTTGTGATATCTATGTTTATTGAGTAAGCAGATGTGATATAAGCATGTATGGAATAACCAAAATACATATATCGTGCCAGGCCATATGGTAGATATTTTAATAATAACATCAACTTATCTACCCTCAGTAACATAAACATCATATCTTCACGTAGCAGTCCCTTACTCGACCTTAGAGTGCTTTATACAGTAACATGTAAAAAAGGTTGCCGACTACTGAAGTTCGAAAGCGGCGGCTTGGACAGCACGGCTAAAACTATCGAGCATTTTTGATAGTCGTTCAGGGTACAAATCTAGCGCGCCTGTAGTTCAAAGTAATGTTTGATTCAATCGTAAGGCCTGGCTGGTTCATACCACATAATGACACGAGGACCCATTCGGTTGTGTCGATAATGTGAACATCAACGTGAAGACATAAGTATGTTGTTATGTCCTTATGTTCATGCTGTTAAATTGCTATTATGTCGTTATGTCAGGATGTTCACACCGCAAACATAACGACATAACGTTCTCCTTATGTCGTTATGTCGCTAGCACGAACTTGGCTTAACAAGGTATGTGACATTCACGAATTTTGGCTGTAATATTGAAGCATAATTATGACTGAATAAAGTATGAAACTATTGCAGTTAGTGAAACACAACTTTCATTACAATCAGTATGATCTTCTCTTTCCATAGCGAAAAATATCCGCGAGGGTGATCAACTCCCTCCATTGACTTCTATCTCGGCCATAGATATTTCTCAGAACTACGTACGGGAAGACCTACCAGTTCGTTAAGTCGCATTATTTTACCCAGATTTAGTTTGAGAAGTGAATAATCTATTAAGTGAGCTACCATAAGAATTCTTGCTTCCAAAGACTTTTATGGAAGAGATAGCACACGGAAACATATTTTAAAACGAGATTGATAAGAAAATTGATCATAATTACGTTGATTTGTGATTTATTTTAGGTGCGTGTGGGTAATAAAAAGTCCGTCAAACCATGACCAAATACGAATGCCCTCTGCTCCTTTTATGCGTCTCTCTTCTTTTGTTTTTTCCTTTGCAAGGCGATATCAGTGACTGCAGATATCCCGCCTTGTGTAGTCTCTCTTCTATTTCTCACAACTATTTGTTCATATTTTCTCCATTTTCTACACGCACGCGTCTCGTTATTCCCCAGGATTAATCTGACGGGGCACGAGCGCAAAGACAAAACGGTAGGGAAAACATCACAGCTCAGTCGTTCATCATTCATGTTTGAACCGTTTCATAAAATGGTCTTAAATCTAAACCCACTACATGCAATGGAACGTCTGGCGCGGGCTTGCGTTAATTATAAACGGGAAAAATTCGACTCCACCGAAATAACGGCCCGCTGTCTCTTCTGCTCCTCGCGTTTTCATCGAGAGTAGTCAAAAATTCTTTCTTTCTTTCGAGTCTATCGCAACCTAATTTCCCAGGTGTCTTCTCACGAGGTTAAGAGGAGCCTAGGAACGAGGTTGCCACTGTCGTTCCTACAGTTCTCGTTGGCTCAGGCGTTTTAAGTTTTCACTTCTAAGCAGCTGCTAAAGTTGGCTTGGGAGATAAACGATGGTGTGGACCATTAAGCAGTGCGTTTGAAAGGCTTGTTCGCAGAGACCAGATGATAAGTAAAACGTATCCAAGTTGCGATCAAAAGTACACCTGTTTTATTAACTCGGTTGTTTTACAACATAAAATCTGTAAATCGTAGGTACATAAGTCATATAAAACCCATATAAGTTCGTTTTAATCTCAAATGCTCCCCATGCAAAGGATTGTTTAGCCGTACCCAAATTCACAATAATTACCCAATCAGACGCCTTCATCCTGTTGTGTTATCTGCTATTTCTAATCGTCGACCTAATATGACCTGATTTTCGGTCGAGTTCGGGTAAATACCTTATCGTATCCTTTCAGTGCGCGGTACACCAGGCTTGTTTTGGTCTCGTCTTGTGTATTTTGAATATAAACCCTGGCTGGACCAAACTCACGTCATATGCTGCCAACAAGTACATTTAAACAAGCCTTGTGCTTCTAAAAGTTCGCCTACCTGCCATTTTACATCAGAAACATGTAGTACTGTGCAAAGATGCGTTATGCAAGTAATATGCCTAAATATAATTAATTTAACTAAAAAATGCTGTTTGGCATAAAGAGAGATATAGGTATCGAAACTGTATAAAACCAAAACAATCTGGTTGGACAATTCTAGTAAATTTGAAGAGGAGAAGTTTCGATCGTTGGTTATTATAGGTTGCAGCAAATCTCGAAACATCTTTACGCTTCCTTACCACTCAGAAAAACATTTTCTTTCAGGGAGTAAATAATCTAGCGATTAATGTTCGAAACTACTCGACGGGAGTTTCGTTTAAATAAATGAAATCACTGATAATACCAGCTGAACGCTAAAAAAACATGAGAACTACTTTTATTATTTTCTTTCACTACCGTTCTGAGGCCGCGCCCAAATCGGCACACCAGAGAAATGTGAAAACGCAGCTCTTTTCCTACAGTTAGGCTTACGGTCCACACTAATGCATCACGAAAAAAGAGCTTTTCCAAAAGGTTCTTCAAGCCGAAGGAATTTGAGAATGCCGGCTTAGCGTTTTAGTGTGGACAGAAAACATTTTGAAAATGGAACTTTTCGAGAAACAATGGGGCCACGATAAGAACGAAGAATTTCCTCTGAAAACGTATTTCATGTTTTCCGTTCACAAAACATTTGATAACCTTACCGAATTCTTCTCAAGACAAATTCAAAATGACTGATGATTTCTGCTTTTTTTAAAACTCCTCTGGCGTAGTGTGGACGACAACACCAGAGTAAAACCTCCGTTTTCACATTCCTCCGCGTAGTGCCGACGAGGCCTGGGACGTACCAAGTATTTCCCTAAAGGATTTTTCCGCTCTTGCGTGGAATTGTCGGCTGGATACCCTGCCCACAAAAGCGCGGGAAAGAAAGTCTAATACCACAACAGATAAACAACTGAAACAAAGAGACTAAATGTACTTTAAACTGAATATGAAAAAAATAACAATAAAATCAACGCCGAGTAACGCGTCGCTTAAAACAACGTTCAAAGAATAATTTGTCTTGTTTATCACTCTCCATCGACTCAGAGGCTCACAGGACTGTGAAGAACCTTTCTTGACTACAGTGCTTCGCGCGCCCGCGAACTTCTAGGCCGCCTTTGATGAGTTAACGTAAAATATGATCGAGTTCGAATATACATTTAATTGAGTCCTGTATTTAGATATCTCCTCTTTAACAGGTCTGTATGATTTGTCTTATATTAATCGCCACTGGTTTAACGAGAAGTACTTTTTCCTTCTGTTTGAGCGCCTGTGAAATTGAAGTCGCGCGGAGCACTATCTGAGAAAGGTTCTTAATGAGTTCAACACGTGTTCAATTCTTACAAGAAGTCTCTAATCCCGCCTTTCCTTTTTTTCCTTTACGACCGAATCTATCATTTTTGCTCTTTTTCCCTTTCTTTCCGTTCCTTCCTTTCTTTCCTTTGTTTCCATTCCTTCGTTTCTTGCACTCGTCTCTGGATCTTAGCGTAATTGGCCTATGTTTGTTTCTCCTGGCGTGACACATGGCAACCCGCAAGCGGCATATGTTCGGGTACGTTTTCCCCATCCGACCCGCACACGGGCTTGTCTACCACTTTGCAGTCCTCCCACTTGGGGCAAGGCTTTGGCGTCGACGGCACACCACACGGTCCATTATATTGCAAGCGAAGCGAGCCCCTGTCTTTCTTGGGCAGTGCACACTTGGCAGCGGCAAGAAGGCAGCCGTTTTTGTATGTTTTATTATCAGTTCCGCACACGGGCCGGTCTTTTGAAGGACATTTCTTTGGACATGGTTTGACGGACTTTTTATTACCACACGCACCTAAAATAAATCACAAATCAACGTAATTATGATCAATTTTCTTATCAATCTCGTTTTAAAATATGTTTCCGTGTGCTATCTCTTCCATAAAAGTCTTTGGAAGCAAGAATTCTTATGGTAGCTCACTTAATAGATTATTCACTTCTCAAACTAAATCTGGGTAAAATAATGCGACTTAACGAACTGGTAGGTCTTCCCGTACGTAGTTCTGAGAAATATCTATGGCCGAGATAGAAGTCAATGGAGGGAGTTGATCACCCTCGCGGATATTTTTCGCTATGGAAAGAGAAGATCATACTGATTGTAATGAAAGTTGTGTTTCACTAACTGCAATAGTTTCATACTTTATTCAGTCATAATTATGCTTCAATATTACAGCCAAAATTCGTGAATGTCACATACCTTGTTAAGCCAAGTTCGTGCTAGCGACATAACGACATAAGGAGAACGTTATGTCGTTATGTTTGCGGTGTGAACATCCTGACATAACGACATAATAGCAATTTAACAGCATGAACATAAGGACATAACAACATACTTATGTCTTCACGTTGATGTTCACATTATCGACACAACCGAATGGGTCCTCGTGTCATTATGTGGTATGAACCAGCCAGGCCTTACGATTGAATCAAACATTACTTTGAACTACAGGCGCGCTAGATTTGTACCCTGAACGACTATCAAAAATGCTCGATAGTTTTAGCCGTGCTGTCCAAGCCGCCGCTTTCGAACTTCAGTAGTCGGCAACCTTTTTTACATGTTACTGTATAAAGCACTCTAAGGTCGAGTAAGGGACTGCTACGTGAAGATATGATGTTTATGTTACTGAGGGTAGATAAGTTGATGTTATTATTAAAATATCTACCATATGGCCTGGCACGATATATGTATTTTGGTTATTCCATACATGCTTATATCACATCTGCTTACTCAATAAACATAGATATCACAAAGGACTTGACCTCATATGCACCTAGTATATGTTCCGAAAATAAACCAGTGCATAATTTAAAATTCTTTGCTCTAAAACGAGATAGCGATCACTTAACAATGATTTAATTCAATGAATAAGCTTCAGTTACCTCATGCCGGGTCAAAATCAATCGATCACAAGAATTTATCGAGGCCGGCAGGAAAGCTAAAATATATATTAACAAACTGAACTACTTTCAACTCGATTGTTAAAGTCTGCCTTTGAAGCTTAATTCTAGGTGTACAGATAATACGTCCTTAATGGTAAAAACAGCGTTCTCCCAATTAATCGAACGCTCAATTTTTTGAGCCTATTTCTATTTCTCTGGATGGTCAGGAAAATCACGATTTCTCTCTCAAAAGTGAGCTAACGTGAATGATTCTGAATCTTGGGGGGTGGGGGTGGAGAGGAGAGGATTGCTTGAGAATATGATTTTGTAGTATCCAGTCCCCGACATAAGACTCGATGGCTCATACATCATTCACATCAATTCTATTGGTTTTCCATAACGTATGGTGGCATCTGCTGAGCAAATGAGAGTATGCAAAGATCTCCAAAGGAGCTCCAAGGAACTTCATGTAGATAGAAGTATTAACTTAAAATTCGGATAAATAGTGAATTACTTTGTTAATATTACGTTTACATGTGATTTATTTTAGGTGCGTGTGGTAATAAAAAGTCCGTCAAACCATGTCCAAAGAAATGTCCTTCAAAAGACCGGCCCGTGTGCGGAACTGATAATAAAACATACAAAAACGGCTGCCTTCTTGCCGCTGCCAAGTGTGCACTGCCCAAGAAAGACAGGGGCTCGCTTCGCTTGCAATATAATGGACCGTGTGGTGTGCCGTCGACGCCAAAGCCTTGCCCCAAGTGGGAGGACTGCAAAGTGGTAGACAAGCCCGTGTGCGGGTCGGATGGGAAAACGTACCCGAACATATGCCGCTTGCGGGTTGCCATGTGTCACGCCAGGAGAAACAAACATAGGCCAATTACGCTAAGATCCAGAGACGAGTGCAAGAAACGAAGGAATGGAAACAAAGGAAAGAAAGGAAGGAACGGAAAGAAAGGGAAAAAGAGCAAAAATGATAGATTCGGTCGTAAAGGAAAAAAGGAAAGGCGGGATTAGAGACTTCTTGTAAGAATTGAACACGTGTTGAACTCATTTAAGACCTTTCTCAGATAGTGCTCCGCGCGACTTCAATTTCACAGGCGCTCAAACAGAAGGAAAAAGTACTTCTCGTTAAACCAGTGGCGATTAATATAAGACAAATCATACAGACCTGTTAAAGAGGAGATATCTAAATACAGGACTCAATTAAATGTATATTCGAACTCGATCATATTTTACGTTAACTCATCAAAGGCGGCCTAGAAGTTCGCGGGCGCGCGAAGCACTGTAGTCAAGAAAGGTTCTTCACAGTCCTGTGAGCCTCTGAGTCGATGGAGAGTGATAAACAAGACAAATTATTCTTTGAACGTTGTTTTAAGCGACGCGTTACTCGGCGTTGATTTTATTGTTATTTTTTTCATATTCAGTTTAAAGTACATTTAGTCTCTTTGTTTCAGTTGTTTATCTGTTGTGGTATTAGACTTTCTTTCCCGCGCTTTTGTGGGCAGGGTATCCAGCCGACAATTCCACGCAAGAGCGGAAAAATCCTTTAGGGAAATACTTGGTACGTCCCAGGCCTCGTCGGCACTACGCCGGAGGAATGTGAAAACGGAGGTTTTACTCTGGTGTTGTCGTCCACACTACGCCAGAGGAGTTTTAAAAAAGCAGAAATCATCAGTCATTTTGAATTTGTCTTTGAGAAGAATTCGGTAAGGTTATCAAATGTTTTGTGAACGGAAAACATGAAATACGTTTTCAGAGGAAATTCTTCGTTCTTATCGTGGCCCCATTGTTCTCGAAAAGTTCCATTTTCAAAATGTTTTCTGTCCACACTAAAACGCTAAGCCGGCATTCTCAAATTCCTTCGGCTTGAAGAACCTTTTGGAAAAGCTCTTTTTTCGTGATGCATTAGTGTGGACCGTAAGCCTAACTGTAGGAAAAGAGCTGCGTTTTTCACATTTCTCTGGTGTGCCGATTTGGGCGCGGCCTCAGAACGGTAGTGAAAGAAAATAATAAAAGTAGTTCTCATGTTTTTTAGCGTTCAGCTGGTATTATCAGTGATTTCATTTATTTAAACGAAACTCCCGTCGAGTAGTTTCGAACATTAATCGCTAGATTATTTACTCCCTGAAAGAAAATGTTTTTCTGAGTGGTAAGGAAGCGTAAAGATGTTTCGAGATTTGCTGCAACCTATAATAACCAACGATCGAAACTTCTCCTCTTCAAATTTACTAGAATTGTCCAACCAGATTGTTTTGGTTTTATACAGTTTCGATACCTATATCTCTCTTTATGCCAAACAGCATTTTTTAGTTAAATTAATTATATTTAGGCATATTACTTGCATAACGCATCTTTGCACAGTACTACATGTTTCTGATGTAAAATGGCAGGTAGGCGAACTTTTAGAAGCACAAGGCTTGTTTAAATGTACTTGTTGGCAGCATATGACGTGAGTTTGGTCCAGCCAGGGTTTATATTCAAAATACACAAGACGAGACCAAACAAGCCTGGTGTACCGCGCACTGAAAGGATACGATAAGGTATTTACCCGAACTCGACCGAAAATCAGGTCATATTAGGTCGACGATTAGAAATAGCAGATAACACAACAGGATGAAGGCGTCTGATTGGGTAATTATTGTGAATTTGGGTACGGCTAAACAATCCTTTGCATGGGGAGCATTTGAGATTAAAACGAACTTATATGGGTTTTATATGACTTATGTACCTACGATTTACAGATTTTATGTTGTAAAACAACCGAGTTAATAAAACAGGTGTACTTTTGATCGCAACTTGGATACGTTTTACTTATCATCTGGTCTCTGCGAACAAGCCTTTCAAACGCACTGCTTAATGGTCCACACCATCGTTTATCTCCCAAGCCAACTTTAGCAGCTGCTTAGAAGTGAAAACTTAAAACGCCTGAGCCAACGAGAACTGTAGGAACGACAGTGGCAACCTCGTTCCTAGGCTCCTCTTAACCTCGTGAGAAGACACCCTGGGAAATTAGGTTGCGATAGACTCGAAAGAAAGAAAGAATTTTTGACTACTCTCGATGAAAACGCGAGGAGCAGAAGAGACAGCGGGCCGTTATTTCGGTGGAGTCGAATTTTTCCCGTTTATAATTAACGCAAGCCCGCGCCAGACGTTCCATTGCATGTAGTGGGTTTAGATTTAAGACCATTTTATGAAACGGTTCAAACATGAATGATGAACGACTGAGCTGTGATGTTTTCCCTACCGTTTTGTCTTTGCGCTCGTGCCCCGTCAGATTAATCCTGGGGAATAACGAGACGCGTGCGTGTAGAAAATGGAGAAAATATGAACAAATAGTTGTGAGAAATAGAAGAGAGACTACACAAGGCGGGATATCTGCAGTCACTGATATCGCCTTGCAAAGGAAAAAACAAAAGAAGAGAGACGCATAAAAGGAGCAGAGGGCATTCGTATTTGGTCACCCAGCCACGCTTTGATTTATAAAGCCATTGGCAATTTACATCATTACAATACAGGAACCCAGTTTTTTTTTCTTCTACGTTGCAACCTGCAATTTCTTGATCCATATATATCTACATAGATCCTTCATGTGCAAAATATGTTCTTTCAAACGTTTCCCAATTGCCATTTTCTTGGTGAAGGCTGTAAATTGTCCAGGGACCACAAGGCCATTCCCTAGTTTAGAAGGACCAATCACTTTAACGGTAGTTATACAGTTACTTGGCCGCTCATGTCAGGCCACGATTTGGAAAAAAGATAAATAAGGGCACCTCCCCTGGTCAATCAAGCGCCCCCCCCC
>JAHPZR010027353.1:0-5000 GCA_019787425.1 Platygyra sinensis
TTCCATACTTATGAGGCGCTGCCTTTTGTTATAGAAATACAAACAAATAGTGGACATCAAAGTAGCACGTCACATTTATAATTGTTTTGTTAAAACCAAATAGTGACATTCTTAAAATTGGTTTGCAAGGACGGGGCAAGGCCGGGCCCCAGTGGCTAACCAAATATTATTTCTTTTTTCATGGTAGGATGTCGTTTTTGGCGCGATAAAATCCTTTCTATGACAAGACCCTTTTTATATATTTATTATGGAGTACTTAATGTACGTTTCTTTTAACTCGAACCTTGGGGATATGGAAGTCATCTTTTTAGATCAATATTTTTTAGTGGATTCTTTAGTAAATCATATCGCAGCTCATGCGGGACCTTTTGACGTTTTTTCCTGTTGATTATGAGAATTTGACTACTTTTATAAATAGAAATGCAAATTGCCTGCGAGGGGCACAGTTATTACAACACTTTGACTATAATGGGGCGGATGTTCTGGAGCCCTATGTCCGGCAGGGATTAGTGGATGGAATTGAATGTTGATCCCGGAAATGTTCTATTAACATTCCAGATATAGGGGAGTTAAGGATGATCGCAGTCAGACCATAAGTGGCCATATTGACAATTTGGGATGTTTTTAGTATCTTATGCGATTGGGGCTTTTTATATTAGGCGGTGACCCGAGGGAAAATTCAAGGTCATGTTTTGTAAGAAAGACTAAGGGATAGTCTTCGGGCTCATACCCCGAGAAAAGTGAGTTCGAGTCTCACTCTTACAAAACTATGTCCCCCTCAATTTTGGTTTCTCTTCTTGTTGAAGATTTTTGTTTTTTGAGGGGGTGAAAGGTTTAAAAAAGAAAAACTTAAAAAAAAAGAAGATGGCTAAGATAAACTAAAATCAGACGACAGACCCTTCGAAACGGCGAAAAGACGCATTAGTTTGTTGGCTTCTGCGGAACAAGCGAGCCTGCGGTTTTGAATTTTGAAACATCTTAAATACCGAGTTAAAATCAAACGAGATTCCGAGAGTAGTGGCGAGCGAAGTTGGAGTTGTGTAAAAAGGGGTCATAAACCTAGACTAAACGTTAGTTTATACTGATAGTAAGAGTACTGTAAAGGAACGATTGTAATAGAGAGTTTGAAAAGAGCTGGCATCTTTTTTTTTTTAAGCGCAGCTTCCATTCAACACAGCGTCATCCTTTTGTATAATGGGTAGTCACGAGGATTTAAGTTTTGCCATATTTTAAAACCGGCAAAAATTAAAAAGCTAGTTTTTTTGTTTAAGGTCGAAAAATAACCCGAAACCCAGTTGATTTTACTCATGAGACTAGTACACAAGAACGAACTTGGTGGATTTCGTGGATCAGGAATCCCTCCATGAAGATTTGTTGAATTTGGGTGCGCAAAGACCAATTACGAACTTGGATTATAGCTGGTTTTTTGCGAAAACTATTTAAGTAGTGCCCTTTTTGTTTTATTTTTTTTGTAATAAAATAAAAATCAAATAAAAAAAAAGTAGACAAACAAAAAGTGAAAAGATTTTTTGTTAAAAGAGAAAGCTCAAAGCCGAAGTTAAAGTCATTTGTTTCTTTTTAGTGTAAAAAAAAAACAAGGCCTAGACAATAAAATAAGTAAGGCTTCGAGCCATGGCCCTTCCTTTTCAACAGTGCCGTAGTTCGTTATATTTACTTCAATTTATATTTTTTTTTGTGTGGTAACTTTTTGGTGGCCTAACATCAACACCACAACTCCTGCCAAATGAGACACTTGTTTTTAATTGATGCACAATCTACCCGTTGTTTTCAGGAGAACAATTTTTTACAGGAGTAATCTGACCATACTTATTATTTTTTTTCTTTATCTTACCATATTTTTTTGGGGTTATACCAGACCCTTGCGAAGAGTTTTTTTTTTATGTTCGGGCACTCGGGAACATCACCTGGCAACATTCTTCGTTACTCTCCAAGTTTCGGCTCCGTACATCAAGACCGATTTTACATTTGTATGAAGATCCTACGTTTGGTCCTCAGGGGTATATCTTTAGATCTCCACACAGGTCTCAGCAGAGAATGCTGTTCTGGCTTTGTCAATCCTCACCAGCACATCTCGTTCTGTCCCTCCATCAACAGCTATCACGCTCCTTAGATAAGTAAGGGAGGCGACGTTGTCTATATCCTCATTGTCTAGTTTGATTGGGCGTTCGTTTGTGCTGTTTATGCGCATTGTCTTGGTCTTGCTTTTTTTGATGGTAAGACCTGTCATACCAGCAGTTGTGGCCAGTGACTGGACTTTGTCCTGCGCATGCTTATGATTGTGGGAAAGTAGAGCGATGTCATCTGCGAAGTCTAGATCATGGAGTTGGGAAAGAAGAGACCATTGTATTCCCGTTCTGGAACCTTCTGTTGTTGTGACTAAATTAATAGATCTTTAATTCACTGTAAGTAAATATTAGTTGTTTATCTTGCAAACAGTGCCGGTCATTAATAACAGAGTATCTTCTGCAGGAGAATACTTTTGTAAAAGAAGAACTCCTCAGTGTTCAAGATTCTCGGTCAAACGCAAAGAGTGACGTAACTCCAGGAGAATTTCCGGCCTGTAAGAGGTGTATCGCGTTCTCAAAGAAGTGTCGCCCAACATGTCAAAGGTAAAAAGATTGAAGGTCTTGATAGCTCAAGTCAAGGCAAGTGGATATTTCAGGATACATGCAATATTAATGTACAGTGATGCAAGAGACCGACAAAACGAAAAAGCTGCCGGTGTGCAAGATCAAAATGGACTGACCGGAAGCTCAACTAGAGTTAATTTGAACTCGTTAATACGAATTTCCAACTCAGAACCATTTCCCTTACGGATTTGCTCTTCAGTCAGTTATTTTCGGTTATTTGAACTCCTACTTTTTCTAATTATTTTTCGATGCCTCTGAGAGTTCGCGAATGCGGGATTCAACAGTAATTTGTCGTTTTCTCTGGCGGTTTCATAAGGCATCGGTAAATTTCAACAGTCCCCATTCCTTTCAGGGAAAGACATGGCATTGCCATTCAGTTTTAGCCTGTTCCAGGCTCTTTGTCAGTGGCGAGGAACAAAAAAGCGGGCGACGCGGGTTTGCTATTTTGTACAATTATTTACTTTTAACTTGGAAAATAGCTAGACTCTAACTACTTTTAGTTGTAAGAATGCGGGGCGAATTTGACTCTATCTGCCGCAGCTACGTAGCTCCATCCAACATGCAAGTATCTGCCTTACTTCCCGATAACCTTTTTTAGAGTCCGCTGATAAGCTTATAAGGCTTGGCGTACTGAATCGTACAGAAAAAGAAGTTGTTGAAGTGGAGGTCAGACGATTTCCTCACCAAGCAACAACATGTTTGGGTTTCTCTGCCAAACGCGAGACCAAAACCATGAATTTGTCAGTATAGAACCAGCCGTTTTGGTAACCAAGGCTCTCCTCCCAAGGACAAACCTTTTGTATGATGTTCACACAAAAATACAAAGTTCGAGAGTGTGCGACTCCTGGAGACGGCTAAATTCAGACTTTATCTCTAAGTCTGTTTTGTGAGCCAAGACAGAATTTTGGCCCGATCTTGTAGTGTTTAACATTTGGACGTTAAAATTCCATGAGAGAAAGTGTTCTGCGATGCAGTAACATTCTATCGGAAGAAACTATCAATGTTCGTATTCAACACTCGCTGCTAAAACATATATTTACTAGTCGTTCAAACGTTTTCTAAATCTTTTTTACACACACTTCGGAAACGCAATGAAGCAGCCACCATTTTGTTATTAAAAGCACACTGGTAACAGCTACACACTATGTACAGTAACATACAAGTGAGTAACTTGGCCAATAAGAGGACAGCATTTGTGGGAGAACGCTTATAGGCCATTCCGAGTTACCTTTTGCCTTGTGTCAAAACGAGTCTTTGTGCCAAAACTATTCATATCAGGAAAATATGTCCCCACTACAGGTTCATTTTGAAGCATATCAAACTCATTCAGTTTATATGAAATGTTTTGCACAAGGACTCGTTCTGAAAATTAAACTCGAAATGGCCTACTGATTTCTAGCAGTAAGCAAAACTGCTTCATTCTTGCTTGGGGCTCTTGGGAACCGTTCTTGGTTTCATTATAAGCGGGAGCATTCTAACACCAACGTTATTTCACCTTTAGGAGTCCAACAGTACTTAACCTCAGCAGACGCTCGCCAGCAAAATGTTAATCCCACAGGAAAACTGATGATCGAGATAATTGAAAGACCGACAGAACTTAAGGTCTTTGTTCAAAAGGTGCCAATAAAGAAACAGCCACCTAAAGGTGGAGACATAAACAAGTTGAAGAAGCTTGGTGAAATCATAAGCGAAGTAACACTTAAAAGCACAGATGGAGCTACTTTGAATAAAGGTGAGAAAATGCATCGTTAACTGATCAATAAATTATTCTCGTCACCGTCAAAGAAAATAAGTATCCGTAAAAAAAAAAATACTAATTGCCAACAGAGTGCCGGAATCCAAGCTTAGGTGGCTGAAGCGACAGTCGTTTAGAGTAATGGACAAGCTCACTGACCTCCAGTCCATTAGCCTGCAGTGCAGGCGTTTTCGTTTTGGAGCTCGCGGTCGTAAGTTCGCCGCCATATTGTCTCTCTCCAAGCCTCTTCCAAGTTTGAATCCAAGATGGCGCTCGCTTAATCAAACTCGCAGCCTTGCTCGCCAAAATACGCCTGCATTGCAGGCTACCAGTCCATGGTCTACTGCTAAACTGATTAATTTTCCAAATGGGTACTATTCAAAATCAGCGTAATCTGCTTCTGCCTTTAACTATTACTTTAGATTATGTAACTTCATGAACAACCGCTGAACATAAAATAGTCAGACTTCTCCTTTACCATTATCACTAACTAAATATTTAAATTAGGTGTATTGTTTGCACTTTTCCAATTTTGCAATCACTGTTCCATTGCTCAGTCTATTGTCAGGGCCGTAGCCAGAAACAACTTTTGACTGAGGCAATGTCTATGAATA
>JAHPZR010027353.1:10000-15000 GCA_019787425.1 Platygyra sinensis
CTACAATACAGTAAAACCTCAAGCGCGCACTGCAGAGGTTGGGAGATTTCTAGGTTTCCACTTTAGAAGGTTCCCTTCTTTTAGAAGTACAACAGTTGACAAATACAAGTGTTTATACATGTATAGATGTAATATTCATCTGAAGAGGATACAGAGGAAACTACGAAACACCTAAGCGCTTCCATACGCGGTCGCAAATTTTGATAAATAAATTCTTGGATCGTTTTTCAGTTTTGAGAGCATCGCCGCTACGGGAAATTTTAGTGGTGACACATTAAAGACAATAGAGTTGTTTATGTCTCGGAAACTAGCGGTGTCGGATAGTTGCCCCTGGCTAAATTCGATGTCCCTGATTTGATGTCCCCTGAAACTTTTTTCTTGTAAACAAACAAGCGGGTTTTCACTAGAAATTAAGCAATTGAAATTGTTATTTATGGGGGTTTGTCTTTTTTTTTTTCAAATTTTATATTTTTGACTTTGACGTCTTCATGTCAACAATCTTAAAGTAATTCCCCCCCCCCCGATTTGAAGTCTAACTTGAGTTTTGAACTAGCGTACGGAAAAAAAAAGTGGTTGGGGGGGGGGGAAAAAATAAAGACAATACAAGATCAATCGAGTGTTTATGTCTCGGAACTATCGGTCTGATAGTTGCCCCCTTGGAAAAATTTGGATGTGTCTCAAAAAACTACCATAATTGCCCTCGAAAGCTTCGCTTCTTGGGCATATATTTGTTGTTTAGGGACGGGGCCTACTAACTTACAAAGGTTTTGTGAGCTGAGGTAAGGACCACGCGGAAAAAGTAGATCGAGGATAATTAGCCTTGAGATCTCAAACAAAAAAGCTTGACATCAGCAATTTTTTCTGGAAAAAGAGCGAATAGGATATTTTCCTCACAGATTTCTTTAGAATTCGCCTTTACATACAAAAAGGCAAACACATTTAAAAAGATCTTTAAACTACATGGCAAATGGTAACATTAAAATTATTTTTGGTACGTTTTTGCTAACAAAATCGTTTGCAAAAACGCTTTTAGCGTCTCTGACAGCCTTCCTCTGGTTTCAGCAATCTCGTTCCCGAGCCTCGTTTCCCCTTTGACCAGCGGTCGAAAAACAAGAGCCTCTGGGAGCAACCATTTTGAAATAACAAAGGAACTAACCGATTCTGCCCAATCCGATCTCACGCAGTCTGCATCTACGGCGCATGCCTGAAATGGTTGCTCCCAGAGCTCTCGATTTCCTGCCGCAGGCCAGAAGGATCGTGGGCTCTGGGACGAGAATGCTGGTTCAGCTAAAATACAGTCTAAATACCTTTTGCTCACAACCAGAACTAATCACATGTTGAATAGGCTTGCCACTTCCAATTCGCAACATAAAATGTAAAGGTTAACGACGCGTTTTTTTAAAGTAATTGATCTTTTTGAAAACTTTTAAGGCGATTTCACGGTTACTGACATTGACGCATGCGACTAGCTTACGACATTCACGGTATGACTTATTGACGCATAGCGAGCAAGCTTACAACAAAGCCTACGATAGCCTGACTTGAGATCATTTACGCGCAAAAAAGTAAAACGGACACTTATTCACTTACAAAATTAAATATGGCGAAAGCTTGGGCACCGGATTTAGCGGATGCCGTGAAAAAAGTTGCTAACAAACAACGTAAACAGTGTAAAACATATGGTGTTTTGGCCTTGGGCCGCTGCGCTTTGGAAAAACTCGCTTTTCCAACGCGAGGTTTTTTTCGCTGTAGATCCGTTCTGGCTGTACTTTCTCGAGCGACCGACTTCAAGTGGAACCAGTCAACAACAACCTTCGTATGCCCATTTTGACGCAAGGAACACTTCTCCTCGTCCCCTACTCAGTAGAAATGTGTTCACAAAATAACGTTAGTTTGGTAATAGAGTTCGGCTGGGGGAACGAAATTGCTCGCAAACGTTTTGAAAACATGTTTCAGCAGAGTCCTACGACAATTGTATTTTTGACGTAACACAACAAGTCATTAGCTAGGGGTAGTGTCAACTGGTGACGGGGTTGACCTATTTGTCACCGTAAGTAGCCATTAAGTTCATGGCGTATGTTTACCACCTTGGTATGTAAAACTTGTCGTATGCAGACAAAAGTCTATACCGTGGTAATCAGCCTTAAAAGTTTTTCAAAAAAGCATCAATTACTTTAAAAAAACGCGGGGTTGGTTAACCCTTTAAGCTTTTAATGTTGCCGAAATGGGAAGTGGCAAGCCTATTCAACATGTGATTAGTTTCTGGTTGTGAGCAAAAGGTATTTAGACTGTATTTTAGCTGTAACCAGCATTCTCGTCCCCCAGAGCCCACGATCCTTCTGGCCTGCGGCAGGAAAATCGAGACCCGTCTGGGGCACCCATCTTCAGGCATGCGCCGTAGATGCAGACTGGCGAGTGAGATTCGGATTGGCAGAATTCGGTTTATTTTTCCTTTGTTATTTCAAAATGGTTGCTCCCACAGAGCTCTTGTTTTTCGACCGCTGGGTCAAGGGGAACGAGGCTTCTGGGAAAAGAGATTGCTGAACCAGAGGAAGGCTTGTCAGAGAACCAAAAGCGTTTTTGCAATTTGAAAGCGTTTTTTGCAAACGTCTTTTGTTAGCAACAACGATACCAAAAATATTTTACATGTTACCATTTTGCCTATGTATGTTTAAAGATCTTTTTAAATGTTGGTTTGCCTTTTTTGTATGTACTTTTCATAAAGGCGAATTCTAAAGAAAATCCTGTGAGGACATTAGTCCTTTCTTCTCTTTTTTCAGAAACATGCTGATGTCAGCTTTTCTGTTGGAGATTCCCAGGGCTAATTATCTCGATCTACTTTTTCCGCGTGGTCCTTACCTAGCTCAAAAACCTTTGTAGTTAGTAGGCACCGTCCTTAAACACAATATATTGCCCAAGAAGCGAAGCCTGCGAGGGCAATTTATGCGGTAGTTGTGAGAAACATACAAAATTTACCAAGGGGCCAACTATCAAGACCGATAGTTCCGAGACAATAAACACTTCTATTGCTCTGCTATTGTCTTTATTTTTCCACCACTTTTTTTTTTCCGTACGCTAGTTCAAACAACTCAAATTATACTTCAATCGAATTACTTTTAAGATTTTGACATGAATAGACGTCAAAGTCAAATATAAAATTTGAAAAAAAAGCCAAACCCCACATAATACAATGTCAAATTGCTTATTTAATGCTATGAAACCCGCTTGTTTTTACCCCAGAAACATTTTTTCGAGGGACATCAAAATCAGGGTACACTCAAATTTCCAAGGGCAACTATCAGACCGATAGTTCCGAGACATAAACACTCTATTGTCTTTATTGTTCACCACTAAATTTTCCCGTAGCGGCATGCCTCAAAACTGAAAACGACAAGAATTTATTTATCAAAATTTCCAACCGCTATGGAGCGCTTAGGTGTTTCGTATTTTCCGTTGTATCCTCTTCAGATGATATTACATCTATACATGTATAAACAATTTTATATGTCAACTGTTGACTTCTAATAGAAGAAACCTTCTAAAGAGGAAACCTCGAATCTTAAAACCTCTGCTGCCCGCTTGACGTTTTACTGTACCGTAGTTTACCGCAGTTTTCAGCCTAAAAAATACTTCTCTTGCTCTCTTCTAACTAAAATCGACATGGGACGATAAATTCTTTTCATCTTATCTAAAAAAACTGTAGGAGAAAGCTGCCTTTGATGAGCCACTTCGCTGAGCGGGCACTATTTAACAATTATCCTGCGAAATCGCGCGGAATATCGTCTGATACTTAGCCGACGAGGCCGTAGGCCGAGTCGGCTAAAATCAGACGATATTCCGCAAGATTGAGCAGGATAATTGTTTTATTATTCAACAAATTGATAACAAAATTGATTTCTAAGCTCGTAACATTTTTAAACCTTTCTGTCAACATTTTTTCACTTCACTTTTTCTTCCCACGTACGAAGCTACGTATATCGCCGGATATCCGTCACCTACGGATGACAGATATCGTGAGCATCATGACCATATTTGGATAGTGTTACAATTTGTTGAATAATAACGTCTGATAGTCGCCTTAGGGCATTCTATTGACAGATAGTGCCCGCGCGAGATCGTACCACGTGATCAGTTTTCACCAATGACGACAAAGGAAAATTTAGTGGTGAACTATAATTAACAATCTATTCTTTTTGAAACTCGAGGAAAATATTCTGCCACTATTCCACCGAGATTGAGACGAATAATTGTTTTTAGTATTATACACAGGAAGTGGATCTCAACAACATTTCCAGAAGGAAAACCATTTAAAATTCGACTTTAATTGACCTCACCCTCAACTCATGCGTGGAAAACGTGCAAGCTGTACAAAGCATGCGCGAATTCGCGAAACTATTTACAGAATCTTTGAACATGGAAAATCTATAGTTAATCTTCGAAAAAACCTCGTGACAGTCTAGAATAATGGTCCTTAAACACCGTTCAAATCAGTGTGAATCAAAAGTATGCTTTATTCAAAAGTATGCTTTTTTTTGTTTGGCTTACGCATTATTCACTCGGTAGGGGGTGAATATGCTCAAAAAAAAAAAAATTATTACTCAACAAATTGTAAACACTATCCCAAATATGGTCATGATGCTCTCGATATCGGTCATCCGTAAGTAACGGATATCCGGCGATATACGTAGCTTCGTACGTGGGAAGAAAAAGTGAAGCGAAAAAATGTCGACAGAAAGGTTTAAAAATGTTACGAGCTTGAAATCAATTTTGTTATCAATTTGTTGAATAATAAAACAATTATCCTGCTCAATCTCGCGGAATATCGTCTGATTTTAGCCGACTCGGCTACGGCCTCGTCGGCTAAGTATCAGACGATTATTCCAGGGGGCACACGCGATTTCGCAGGATAATTGTTAATTTAGACAGAGATAGGCGGGGGGAACCAATCAGAATTGCTTAAAACACCAAGATCACTGAGCGTGTATATTACTATTAGTATT
>JAHPZR010027353.1:20000-34041 GCA_019787425.1 Platygyra sinensis
CATACAAAAAGGTTTTGTCCTTGGGAGGAGAGCCTTGGTTACCAAAACGGCTGGTTCTATACTGACAAATCATGGTTTTGGTCTCGCGTTTGGCAGAGAACCCAAACATGTTGTTGCTTGGTGAGGAAATCGTCTGACCTCCACTTCAACAACTTCTTTTTCTGTACGATTCAGTACGCCAAGCCTTATAAGCTTATCAGCGGACTCTAAAAAAGGTTATCGGGAAGTAAGGCAGATACTTGCATGTTGGATGGAGCTACGTAGCTGCGGCAGATAGAGTCAAATTCGCCCCGCATTCTTACAACTAAAAGTAGCTAGAGTCTAGCTATTTTCCAAGTTAAAAGTAAATAATTGTACAAAATAGCAAACCCGCGTCGCCCGCTTTTTTGTTCCTCGCCACTGACAAAGAGCCTGGAACAGGCTAAAACTGAATGGCAATGCCATGTCTTTCCCTGAAAGGAATGGGGACTGTTGAAATTTACCGATGCCTTATGAAACCGCCAGAGAAAACGACAAATTACTGTTGAATCCCGCATTCGCGAACTCTCAGAGGCATCGAAAAATAATTAGAAAAAGTAGGAGTTCAAAATAACCGAAAATAACTGACTGAAGAGCAAATCCGTAAGGGAAATGGTTCTGAGTTGGAAATTCGTATTAACGAGTTCAAATTAACTCTAGTTGAGCTTCCGGTCAGTCCATTTTGATCTTGCACACCGGCAGCTTTTTCGTTTGTCGGTCTCTTGCATCACTGTACATTAATATTGCATGTATCCTGAAATATCCACTTGCCTTGACTTGAGCTATCAAGACCTTCAATCTTTTTACCTTTGACATGTTGGGCGACACTTCTTTGAGAACGCGATACACCTCTTACAGGCCGGAAATTCTCCTGAGTTACGTCACTCTTTGCGTTTGACCGAGAATCTTGAACACTGAGGAGTTCTTCTTTTACAAAGTATTCTCCTGCAGAAGATACTCTGTTATTAATGACCGGCACTGTTTGCAAGATAAACAACTAATATTTACTTACAGTGAATTAAAGATCTATTAATTTAGTCACAACAACAGAAGGTTCCAGAACGGGAATACAATGATCTCTTCTTTCCCAAGTCCATGATCTAGACTTCGCGGATGACATCGCTCTACTTTCGCACAATCATAAGCATGCGCAGGACAAAGTCCAAACACTGGCCACAACCGCTGGTATGACAGGTCTTACCATCAAAAAAAAGCAAGACCAAGACAATGCGCATAAACAGCACAAACGAACGCCCAATCAAACTAGACAATGAGGATATAGACAACGTCGCCTCCCTTACTTATCTAAGGAGCGTGATAGCTGTTGATGGAGGGACAGAACGAGATGTGCTGGTGAGGATTGACAAAGCCAGAACAGCATTCCTCCTGCTGAGACCTGTGTGGAGATCTAAAGATATACCCCTGAGGACCAAACGTAGGATCTTCAATACAAATGTAAAATCGGTCTTGATGTACGGAGCCGAAACTTGGAGAGTAACGAAGAATGTCTCAGCAAAAATCCAAGCCTTCACAAATCGTTGCCCACGTAACATCCTTGGCGTAAGATGGCCGAACATCATCAGTAACGAAGACCTACTAGCAAAAACCCAGGAAGAGAAGATGACGACCCAAATCAGAAGAAGGAAGTGAAAGTGGATCGGCCATACGTTGAGAAAACCACGTAACAACGTAACCAAGCAGGCACTGTTTTGCAATCCTCAAGGAAAACGAAAGCGTGGTAGGCCGAAAAACAACTGGAGAAGATCAGCCGAATAAGAACTGCGGCAAATAGGCCTGAAATGGACCCAAATTGATCGACAAGCTCAGGACAGAGAACAGTGAAAGAAAACTGTGGACCACCTATGCTTCATCCTGGAGCCAAGGGTTTCAGTATATATAAATTACTTTAGTCACACAGTCTATTGATTTACGAATTCTTCTCATGTTTCTACCAACATCCCGCGTGGTTAAGCAACCTATAAACCATTGAAACTTGGGGTCTATTGCTTAAATAAACCGTTGGAAAAGCGTGTTTTACGGTTTTTCCACATTACCTCAAAATAATATAGCAAATGAAAAAGCCGAAGCCGTGTGTTACCACGTGATAAAACACTCGTGCATTTGGGAACACTTGAGAAATGTAGAAAAGTAACACGAACCGCAGGCAAAGATAAAAAAAATATGGGAAGTAGGGAGTTCTGACTCCCCTATCTCCCTGAAAACTGTTCCTGCACGTGAAACTGTTATTTTGTCAGTATACCATGCAGAGACGTTGGAATCATAATGAAAGCAGCAATTGCCAGTGTAGCATATTATTCATACAACAAATAAAGAAACCTAAGACATGTATTGCACTGTGATTAAGCACTCCGGATATTTGAGAACACTTGAGAAATGTAGAACTCCCGCTTCCCGCCCTTTCTTCTCCCGCATCCCGCCCCCTATTCTCCCTGGTTCACGCCCCTATCCCCCCCCCAACTTTTCAGGGGAAAGTCCACTTGCACCAATATATCGTCTGTATGTTTGTTTTCATGAACTTAAGCACGCACTGTCTCACGTATAAAGAGTGCGTCAGAACTGGATTTGGTCATAACTAAGGCCAGCTGCGAGTAACAGCTATTATGAAAATAAATGTGCCGTTACACGGCGATATAAACACTAATAATAATAATAATAATAATAATAATAATAATAATAATAATAATAATAATAATAATAACTTTATTTAAGTGTCTATTATAATGTATTTAGCACTGTTGTGCTAATTGGGGACGCTGTAAATAAATAACCAAATATTGTAAATATAACATAAACTATTAAGAATCCCAACTGGTGGGAGGCTGACCAGTTGGCTATTTACACAATGCGGTTGAGGAGTTGAACTCGGGACAACCGAGAACAAATACAGATAGCGTTTTTTTCTTTTTTTTTTTTTTCGGGCAGGGGCCACGTTGCGGCTGTTGAAAATCATGATCTTGGTGGACGTCATAGAATAAAATGAACACTTTTGCGTATAAAAGGACTGACAATTTGAAATATAAATCAAAATTTCAAGGGCATCGAAAAATAAACATTGAAAGGGCAATTTTATAAGTACATTAAACTTGTGTTTTGCTGGGGGTTTAAACAACCTTGGCGATCAGTTTATATTAATACTAAGAGTACTAGGATGCTTTCATTTTCAGTGATAAAAAAGAAAGAAGATACAATACCTGAATTGCCTGGATTTTGCAACATCGGCAGCGGAAAAAATAATTATGGAAATTCGAATCATTTTCAGTGTCGTTATGCATGCAGTTTGACAAATTCTACATTACAAGGCTACCCTCGTGCTGCACGAAAATAAGTTGATTTCCTTTGAAACTTGTCTCCTTCATAGGTAAAATACAATTCAACTTACTTTGTAATGTTCGACACTGTGTACCATCACCTAGTAACAATACCAGAAGTAGTACTCTGCCGAGTGCTTGGAAAGACTTCATAGTGAAACCCTCCAGCAGCAGAAACAGTGCTCTGGAGAATGAAGTGATTATGACGTGATTATGACGAAAATAATCGCCCTTGGTGAAATAAGTAGCTAATTTAAAATTAGAAGAGTGCTATTTACTATAAAGCCTCATCAATTAAGTGTTCGATATCACCAACGCTGTCTTGAATGGAGGCCTTTCTTAACGGAGGTACGGGATATTAATATACTCTCCATTTGCCAAGGGTGGGCAGCACTTACTAAGCATGATGTGAGGTCTGTTCGCTTGTTTGCGGCAAAAACACGGAACCGCAGTCTATCAGAAACAACACGCGCCATGGCCGGTACAAATGATTTTTTTTAAGAAAAATTTCGTCGCGTAAGATTTTAAACTTGAAGTTATGTACGATGTAATTTTCTATAATATCAATTATGAAATTCTTAAATTGTGAATCAACTTATTGACAATGATTTACTTTTTGACAATGTTATATTTTTATATCTTTCATTGTAAATAACTATTTTCTTGTTTTTCATGTACTTACATTTGAACTAGTTTGCATTTTCTTTTGTTTACTTGTTTATTAGTTATGTTTATTAGTTATGTTTAATGGGTAGTAAAAAACGTTCTCTGACTAAAAAGATTAAAGCATAAGCTTTTGGTTAGCAGTCTATAGACTTTAACGAATGAAAATGTTGGCTCGCTAATGGAGATATGGACGAAAAGGGGTGGAAAAGGGGTGCGTAAAATGTATAGAACTAGCATACAAGAGAGGAGAACGTGCTACCATTGCAGTTATATCTGCAAATGGTTAGACGTTCAGGTCTTCTCGGATATGGACTATAAACCATAGGCCCCGTCTCCTGCATCTTCGATGTTATGGTTAGCAGGGAACGTAAAAGAACCCACACGCTTATCATAAAGAGTAGGGCAGCTGAGTAGGGCATGAAGTTCTCCGCGGTGTTGTGGTCTCGCCTCTGTTGTTATACTGAGGGCTGGGGTGTGAAATGCTCGGAGATATTAGCTACGATAAAGCTACTCTAAAATCCGAGGGTAAATAAAGAATTCACTCACTCACTCATGAATAACACAAGTTATCTTATAAAAACAAAAAACCTTTGCACTAATATTGCACTCCCTCTACCGAGATCCAAAGTGAACCCATCCCCTCCCCCATTTGTGACTTGTTAAATGCTTAATCCTTCATGTAAGAAGCTTAAAGTGTATTTTTCTCAAATGCCTATTTTTCTACCGACTGAGTTCACGCCAACATTTTTACTTTGCAAAGTATTTAAGTAGAATTCCTGAAACTTGGGCTAATGAAAGACCACTAAAGGTGTAATGATATGAACCAAAACGTCGTAACATTTTAACGTCTATCACGTGACAGGGTATGATTTGTCCAATCGGTGTGGTATAAAATGAGGTTATTTCCAAAAAAGCCTGTAAAATGCACTGGAAAACAAGAGTTAACTGCCAAGAAGAAGAACAGAAGAAAACAGAAACTTACATGAAACTTACATGATATGCTTGTTTGACAGTCAAATCTTGTTTTGTAAAAGAGCAGGAAGTGTTGGCGTTAATGCTATAAAACACTACCTCAAAAGGCTGTGGGTGGTTGCCATAGCAACCATTTTGAGCAAAACCTTCAAAATTCATTTTTGTCCATGAGTGCAATAGCGCACAATTGAAAGTTTTTTTCACCAGATTTAAAGAAACGTTTTGGTCCATATATAGGGTACCATTCCACCTTAACCAAAGATGTGTAACAAAAAGAATCTTCGTCCTTGATCAAAGATTGCTTCCCGATTAATGCCCGAATGACCGAATATGCGATTGGAGAAAAAAATATATATAAACAATAGTCTCCATTTGGCGCGAAAATATGCTAAGATATTTGTCCGCGGAGATTATCTGTTCCGAGAAGCGAACAGTTTTCCGAGAGCGTAGCCACCGACACTGAGGTGAATAGTTGTTTTAGTATATACTAAAACAGTGAGATAACAGACACCAAAAAAATGATTTGGATGATTTCTTCACTTGTCACGGCCGCAAAATGGGACGCCATTTTCTCTTGGATTGCTCGGAGGTAAATAGCACAGGATATTCGGAGTTTGACGCGCCAATCAGCGCGCGCGTTTAACACTCTCCACTGTT
Source organism: Platygyra sinensis (assembly GCA_019787425.1). Classification (NCBI taxonomy): domain Eukaryota; kingdom Metazoa; phylum Cnidaria; class Anthozoa; order Scleractinia; family Merulinidae; genus Platygyra; species Platygyra sinensis. Next base: position 25,643 of record JAHPZR010027353.1, read on the forward strand.
TTAGTATATACTAATTAACAATTAGACCTGTAGCCCGAAAGGGCTACGGGTCAATAGCCCTTGAGGCGAAGCCGAATGGGCTATTGACCCGTGACCCTTGAGGGCGAAGGGCCTAATTGTTTTAGTATCACCCAACTAGTCGGACAGAAAAGGCAATAAAAAAGTTAGCAAGTGCAAGTTGAAGAAATATTTATTTGAGGAAAAAACGAAAGAAATACCGGCCAATTTCGCTACTCGATGACTATTGCTAATAGTCCCCTAGTAGCGTAGCCAATCGAAATGCAGGATTTGCATTAGTCCACTAGTTGGGTGGTACTAAATAAACAATAGTCTCCATTTGGCGCGAAAATGTCCTCGGATATTTGTCCTTGGACATTATCTGTTCCGAGAAGCGAACAGTTTTCCGAGAGCGTAGCTCGAGGAAAACTGTGAGCTTCGAGGAACAGATAATGTCCAAGGACAAATATCCGAGCATATTTTCGCCCCAAATGAAAACTATCGTGTTTATTATCACTCAAATCTTTTACGCAACGCGCGCAGTTTTGAAAATTGGGGTATATTTAGTAAATAAACCCCTTCAGCCGGCTGGTATGTCGGCTGATAATGTCCGCGGCTGAGAGATTGTCCGAAAAATGAACAAAAGGGCAGAGAGGGCAACTTTTTGACTTTGTGTTTTTTCTGGGCGCGCGTGGAATCTCGCGTGAAACACGCGCGCGTCGTTTTAGGTCATGAAATCCCAAATCTATAGATTATTAACCTTTCCATACTTTAGGAGACTAATTGTTTGATATTATTAATCATGATTTATTGATTTGATTTTTTTTTTTTTTTTGGACTTGCCTTCTTGACAAGAAATCTTACACAAATTTCTAAGTTAGCCAACTTTAATATCAATGTTTTCCCTAAAATTACTGATTCTGCCTTAAGATATTGAAAGTTTTGTAAATAGTTTTTCTATAAATTGTAAATAAAAAGATTTTTCCTTGAGATTTAATATTTAAAAAAGAATTAATTACTAGATAGTTTGTAAATAAATGTTTGCTAACCATGACTTGTTTTAGGTTTAGCCACGCGCGCGACTTACACGCGCTCAGGGAAAAAAAACACAAAGTCAAAAAGTTGCCCTCTCTGCCCTTTTGTCCTGAATGGCCTCGTTTTGTCCCTTTTGTCCCGCAAAAGGCCTTTTTGTCCTGTGTTGTGTCCTTTTTGCCCTTCGCATTAAAGGTTAAAATTCGCTGGAACTGTTTTATTTTTGTTGAGATCTCGAACTGTTAACATGACTAAACGCGTGTGCCGTGATTGCCCAATTCCGAATTGTGGAGCAAAATATCTCGTTAGATTGTCTAATCATCTCACAGATGTACATGGATTAGATTATATCAATCGAAGGAAGTGGTTACAAGAGGCGAAACTACAACCTAAGGTTAGAGTGGTGATCTATCCAGCAGAGAGGCGCCAGGGAGTAAGACCTTCAACAAATGAAACACCTCTATCAGTGCAGGAAGAGGAAAAGGATACAATAGTCCATCACTTATCAACACCAAGAGGAGTAAAGAAATCCCTGAAATCTCAACCAAGAGGAGTAAAGAAATCACCGAAATCTCTACCAAGGGGCGTTAGAAAAGCAGCCAATAACATCAAACATTATAAAACAACAGCAGATTCAGTTTCTGAGTGGCTCACTTTGTATGGAGACGATGAAGGGCCGAACACAGAGAAGAGAGCTTAGTAACCCCGCCTGTAGTAACAGTAGCTTGTCACACTAAACCGCGTCCCATAAGCTTCACATTTTCACTGCTTGTTTTAAAGGCGGCGTTCCACTTGCTGTTCAGTTTGCTGTCAAAGTCCGTGCTGTTCAAACCCAAAAAAATGTCTTGGAGCAACGGTTATAAATACTGCCTTCTTCAACGAGGTAATGGATATTACGAAGACAGTGAAGACTCTCAATCTAGCCAAGAAACGGATTCTTCCCAATCTAGCCAAGAAACGGATTCCTCCCAAGAAGTGACAGAGCGCTTAAACCCTTGGTCGCGTATATTAGATGAAGCGCAGGAACGTCACGAGGTTCAGTTCAATGCTTTGGTCGACGAGTACGAAAGGAACGGAGATTCGGAAAATGTAGCTCATCTTAAAGCGCAGAACGCTCTCCTTCCTCTCTACAGAAAAGAACTGAGAAAAGTATTTTTAGAGTATTTGCAGTGGATGCGAGCGATGAAGAAAGATTACACCTTCCAAAAAGTGATGGAAACCCAAAAAGATCTGAAAGATACAGATGGATTTGATTGGTTAGAATCGACAGAACTAGCAATTGATAAGCGGAAATTCTTGCTTAATCGATTGTTTGAGAAGCAACCCATTCCACAAGATGAAGACTAGAACTACTGTGTTTTGTTCTCAATAAAAAATGTATTTCAAACCGATATCTAGTGTGTTGTTCTAGTGCAGTTTATTTCTTTCTTAAGGGGACTTCAGTCTTATTGTTCATTGCATCCTAATTTCCTGATTTACTTTGCGTTAAACACTTTGTAGTTGTTGGAGCTTTCGTTGTCAATAAATGTATTTTTTATTCATTTCAAATCTCTGTGTATTAATTTTTTGTATTCGCTAATAAACGTAATAAAAGAAACAAGCTGTTCAAAAATATTTATTGTGGCGTATTGACATTTAATTAGCGCTCCGAGCTTGTATTGTTGTAATTTCAATGATAGAGCTGTCCCATGGGTTTCTCCGTTCGAGTTTGTCAGTATGCAAATCTGGGGTTAAAAGTAAGAGGCGCTGCGTGATTAACGGTGCGGAAACCTCGAGCAGTTTGCTAAGAATTTAAATTCTCTCTCGTCAGCACAGCTGAGAGTTCAGATAAAAACTTAACAGGTATTTTCATGAACCAATCGGGGTTAAGAGAGCCCGGTTTCGAAAATCGGAGAACGTTTTCAAAGAAAGCTAGAGAACCTTATTACGCTGTCAAAAATTTGCGCTTGTCAACGTTTCCCGATCACGGACAGTTAAACAAGCGTTCAAAAGAGCTTGAACTTCGCGAACATCGGTAACGAAAGCCATGTTGATAAACAGGGAACAGAATTTTCTAAACAACGAGCTCGAACGAATTATTTCCTAGCAAAGCGATTGCGAGAAAGATAACGCTTTCGAAATCTGCCCGCTTTTATCTTGAACAGCTAATAGATTTTTTTACAATCAGGGTTCATTATTAACGGGCAAGTTTAGGCGAGTTTATTGTTTGTATTGTACTAGAGTGACGCTTATATATTAGTATGCAGGAAGACACTTTATTAGTATGGAGGAAGACACTTTACCTAGGCAGTTTGAATAGTAATGATTTACTTAGGCACTTCATTAGTATGGAGGAACGCATTTTTTCCCTAAGTTATAACAATAGATGACGTCATGGACTCGACCGTTATGCATATTAATAAAGGGAACGCACTTTCTTGAGGGAATCCAAAGGGAACGCACACGGAACGCAAGGGGAACGCAGTAACAAGGCTTAAAATGCTGACCTACTACTACTATCCGAGCTAGGATCCGAGCCAGGATCCGAGCAGGGATCCGAGCTAGGATCCTACCTAGGATCCACCCTTTCATATAGAACCAGCACCTTCACTACTGACTTGTAAGTAGAATTAAAAACAATTCGGCTTCTCCAAGTCAATTTTAAGACAGGGCACAGATACAGTGTCTAATTTGTTAAGCCGGCGAGTATATAAATATAAATATTTTCGATTTAGGTGAATGACTGAATAGTTTCAGTCGAACGCGCTCAGTTAATTTTTTAATTTTCCATACATTTGTCTGTAAATTTTTTTTCCCACGAACCGCGTCTAGACGTTTGTCTACCCAGTAAATTCATAGAGAAATGTATGGAAAATTAGAAAAATTAACTGGATGTCTTCTAGCCAAGCTACATCCTTGAAACTTGGTGAAAACCTTCTACTTAGTATTTTGACGTTGCGATTCATAAATTGCGTAAAATTCAACTTTGAAAAAAGTTATTTGTCCAGCTGTTATCGTCCAAAAATATGCTGAATTGTTCACTTTGCTGATAAAAGAATGAAACTTTGCCAGATTACTACCATCCCTAAGACCAACATTTTCTGATATGGATCTAGTTAAAATTCGCTATTGGTGCTGAGTACTGCGCATGCCTTAAAAATCGCCTACATGGAAACGAGGCTGGAAATAAAAGCCTTTAAAATGCTATTTTTAAAGGTAACTTTGTACATTTAACCTTCTTATGTCGATAAATGGATCATAATCTTTGTTGTAAAGCTTAAAATGGCGTCACGTGACCCTCCGACTGGAAACTGGGATGATAATGAGTGGGATGCCTGTGACTACAGCTTCTAGCTAAAAGAAAATAGTGTTTTGGAGTCAAAGATTGATCAATTATTCATCATTTTTGTTTCTGCTTGTTTTAAAAGTACAAAGAAAGTTTTTAAACTACTAAAATAGTCTACTTTGGTAGATATTAACATGTATTTGAACAATGCTGCATGAAAACGAGGCTGATAAGAAACAAGGAAAACAACAGTCAAAGGGGCTAATTTTCTGGTACAGTGAAACTGAATATTAATTTGACAGGAAAAAGATTTCAACAAATACATTTCAATCTCAATGAAAACCTGCTAAGGCGTAAAAACACAGCGCTGCTTTTGTTCGAGATTTTAGCTACCTACGTAGCAAGAGTTTTATTAATAATCTTCCGTGATTTTAGTGTCGGCCGAGTTCGCAATCAATTGGAGAGCGTCTGGATCACACTGCATTTCATTGCTCGTTGACATGTGAAAGCCGGTACGCACTGCTGTTCGTGTCTGGTTTACTTCCATAAATTGTTATTTATCTGACAAATTATCGTCGGCATAACAGATTATAACGCCTCGTCGGTATCATAGGGTGAAGGACCCGGCACCGCCTAAGATAATCCTTAACAATTTCTTTTACTTGAACTTGAAGTATAAAGAACTGTATGGAGCTCTCCAGGATACTTGCAGTACAAGCCATGTGTGTCTCCTCGTGTGATCCACTGCTAAAACCATTTATTTTTTTCTCTCTCTTTGCTTCATTTGATATTTACAATTGATTGAGTAATCACTCCAGCATTTACCCTGTTTGACAACAATTGGCTACTGATATGTTAAGTATTCTAAGTGTTATTTGTTTCTAAAGGGCAGTCCTAGTTGCAGCTGCCCTCTACATTTGCACAAACCTGTGCATCTTGGGCAGGAAACTGTGCTTTAAAGTCTTCTTTGCGACATCATCATGAGCCTGCCATTATTTCATTCTAGCCGATCGTTTTCTGAAAATGCTGATTCGTTGGCTATGATAGCTCATTTCATGATATTGTTCAAGTCTGCTGTCGAGCGCATAAACCCCTCCCTAATACCAGCAATTGCTGTAGACCAGCCGCTGATACTCGTGGCTGAACAAACTGCTTGGTGTACTCCATATTAAGTCGGCAGCGCTAAAAATGCTTGGGCTGGTATACTAGGTTTACAACTCTGTTGTCTTCTGCTTAAGGGAGCTTTCATGGGAGCCAACTTTTCCCTGTATATCAAGGTCAATTAAAGCAGATTTCACCCTGGTTCTTTGCACTGGATTATACCAACTACGCCAGATTGCTCTCTGTACATCCCGAGACATGCGTGAGCTTCCATCCAAGCATCCAGATGTGCACAGATACAAAATTCTGCAATGGCTCTATTGTAGTTCACAAGACAAAGCAAACTTACTACAGATCCCCTGAAGAAAAGCAAACAACAAAAAGCTGAAGTAAAAATTTTGACAGTGGATTTTGCGCTTTTTTTGAAGCTTGTCGAGCTAGTGTCCTGAAAGAGTTCTTCAATTATGATAGCCAGCCATGGCTTGCATCCCTTTTACAAATGGGCAATCTCAGAGGAGGGTACAGAAGGCCGATCTGGTGAAATTCTTAGTATACCCAATCCCCAAACAAAGATCGCGGAATGCTTAATCGTGATTACAGTCATTCTAGACTTTGCCATTATCGTTCAGATGTTACCACCAAAAACAGCGGACCTTTGAAGAGTACTTCAATGCTGCATTTGGACATTACAGTTGGAAGCTGTATGCAGAGTTCACCTTGTCAGGGCCGTAACTTGAAAAAACTTACGACTGAGGAAATTTCCATGAAAAATTTGCCACTGAGGCAATCGGTCCATGGTTGAGTTCTCTTCCTAGGTATTAAGAGTGTTGATGACTACAGACAACAAAAACGGAAGTAATGACTGAGGCAAGTGCCTCAGTTTGCCTGTTACTAGCTAGAGCTCTGCTTGTGTGGGATGTGTATGTTGCGGACTCCTTGAAGCGATCTGTGCAGGAAAGGAGAGGCTCTGGTCAATGCCGAAAAGTGATTCCGTCAACTAGAATTCCCTCTGATTGGAAAGAGCTCATGAGAGTGGACCAAAACAAGGATGAGCTGCTTAAGCTTCTTTTAAACAAGGTAACAACAATCACTATATGACAACAAGAGTGACAGTGACAGTGACCGCGACAGTGAGAGTGACAGTAACAGTAATAGCAACAGTAGTAACAATAGCAATGATAATGACAATCGCTGATGGAAGGAAGTCTATGCCATGCATTGTGACTGTGTCCTGTCAACAAATAGAATGGAGCTGCCTCTCCAACAACCTTGCATCCACAAAGAGGTAGACACTCGCTTTACAGTTCATGCATTAAGATACAAGTTTGTCAGGCCATAAGCAGATAAAGATCAGAATATAGATGTGGTTGTCTTGGCCATTTCAGTTGCTAACACTTTTCTAGCAGATGAACTGTAGATTGCTTACGGTACTAGAAAGCTTCTACAAAACCTCCGTGCGCATACCGTTTCGACGTCGCTAGGTCAGGATAAATCATCAGTGTTACCGATGCATGTTCGACGCCATATAAGGATGCAATACCGTGTCAGCATGGGAAGTCTGGAAAATGTTTACCGAACTGACACCAAGTCTCAGAGCACTGGCAGCGTCACCCGAAGATATCACTGAGGAACACATACAGTTTTTGGGCATGTAGCTCTCATAAGGTCCCACAAGAAAGGCTTGCAGCCCCTTGGGAGTACAATAGAAGAAACAACAGAAACATGCCCCCTAACCACAAACAATAACAGCTGCTGCGATTACGACAAGTAGAATTACAAGTTTACGAGAGCTGCTACACTACTGAGTCCTTGAGAAGTTTGTCAATCATCTTTATGACAGAACAAGCAGCCTCACAAGCGTCAACGAAAGGCATGAGCTGTTTTTTTTTTTTTTTAAAAAAAACAAAACAAGAAGCCTCGCCAGCATTCCTCCAACCAGAGTGGCACTTGTTAATCATGCCAAGATGGCAGTGTTTCAAGGTGGATTTGTCCTGCCACAAACCCGTCTGAAGGAGCCAGTGTGACCATGTCCTTCTCAGGGGGATGACAGCCTGCAGGCAGTGTCTGGGTACCTCACTAGACAACTCTTCAAGAAGTGAAAGATACATGTTATGAAGTAAGCAACTGCCGATGTAAAACAGTGTGTAGAGGACGTGGCAAGTGTGCTAAAGCAAATTTGGCATGCACAGGTCTGTGCAACTATACATGTAGGGGGCGACTGCAACCTAGACTGTCCTTTCGAAACAAATAACCTTACAATACTAACAGAGGAAACAGATCAGTAAGCAATAAATTGTTATCAGAAAGGGTCAATATTGGAGTGATCACTCAATCAGGAAATCCTTTGTAAATACCAAATCAAGCAAAGATAGTGCAAAACGTAAATGATTTTAGCAATGAATTGTGTGTTTTACGTCTCATCTGTAGCTATTAATGACAAGAGCAAAAAAGGTTTTATGGCAAGGACATTGTATTTCTTGAAATTTTAGTCCTTTGACTGTTGTTTTCCTTGTTTCCTTTCTTGTTCAAATATGTATTTAGAACTACCAAAGTAGACATACATTGTAGTTTTTTACACTTACTTTGTACATCTAAAACAATCAGAAACAAAAGTGATGAATAATTGATCAATCTTTGACTCCAAAACACTAAATTCTCTTAGCTAGAAGCTGTAGTCACAGGCATCCCACTCATTATCATCCCAGTTTCCAGTCGGAGGGTCACGTGACGCCATTTTTAAGTTTTACAACAAAGATTATGACCCATTTATCGACATAAGAAGGTTAAATGTACAAAGTTACCTTAAAAATAGCATTTTAAAGGCTTTTATTTCCAGCCTCGTTTCCATGTAGGCGATTTTAAGGCATGCGCAGTACTCAGCACCAATAGCGAATTTTAACTGGATCCATATCAGAAAATTTTGGTCTTAGGGATGGTAGTAATCTGGCAAAGTTTTCATTTTTTTATCATAAAAGTGAACAATTTTGGACGATAACAGCTGTAC
>JAHPZR010027355.1:5000-18712 GCA_019787425.1 Platygyra sinensis
CCACTCTATGTGTTCGTGGTTTAATATAGAGAATGTATGAGAGTTATGAATAAAGCTCTGAAAATTGCATATTTAAATCACATCTCGGCCTAAATATCCCAATAAAGTTAAATGAAACCATAATCGAATCATGTATGGTGTTTTTTCGCTTTCCTGGGCCGTCTTAAGCGTCTTACAGCGAAATTACTTTTGGCCGGTTACGGTTAGACCGGGAGGTACAAAACGCAGGTCACAGGTCACAGGTCAGGTCGCAGGGCACAGGGCACAGGGCACAGGTCACAGGGCACAGGTCACAGGGCACAGGTCACAGGTCACAGGTCACAGGTCACAGGTCACAGGTCACAGGTCACAGGTCACAGGGCACAGGGCACAGGGCACAGGGCACAGGGCACAGGGCACAGGGCACAGGGCACAGGGCACAGAAAACGCAGTAAAAACAGTTAAGACACTCCATTAGGCTTTTTTGTTTTATTTCCGGTTACGCCACAATCAGGCATATGCTTGCCATCGACCATGCTTTCCGGTTTTGTACTGAGAGTAAAACAAGTAAATGGCTAAAGTGACACTTTGTATTGGAACTTGAGGAGTTCCTTCTCTGGAGACCTCGACACGAGGCTTTTTCTTCGCTCCACGCGAGCGGGCTTGGAACGAGGCTCTGAGAGGAGAATGGAATGGAAAATAGCCTCGTCTGTGCAGAAAGCAACATGGCGGAAAACCAGAGTTTCGAGGTAAGAAAACAGCACTTGCTGACAAGTTATTTTGGCCTCAGTTCCACTGAAGAACTGAAAAATAACTTAGTGAATTATCAACACACGTCTACTTCGCTAACTATCGACTGTGCTGCAATCGTGAATTGCCGATTTCGGTTTGTTGCTGCGTACATTGATGTTTAAGACTTAAGTTTTCATTAAGTTGAGCTATGTTAAGTTGAGCTATTTTCCGTTCCATTCTCCTCTCAGAGCCTCGTTCCAAGCCCGCTCGCGTGGAGCGAAGAAAAAGCCTCGTGTCGAGGTCTCCAGAGAAGGAACTCCTCAAGTTCCAATACAAAGTGTCACTTTAGCCATTTACTTGTTTTACTCTCAGTACAAAACCGGAAAGCATGGTCGATGGCAAGCATATGCCTGATTGTGGCGTAACCGGAAATAAAACAAAAAAGCCTAATGGAGTGTCTTAACTGTTTTTACTGCGTTTTCTGTGCCCTGTGCCCTGTGCCCTGTGCCCTGTGCCCTGTGCCCTGTGCCCTGTGCCCTGTGCCCTGTGACCTGTGCCCTGTGCCCTGTGACCTGTGCCCTGTGACCTGTGACCTGTGACCTGTGCCCTGTGACCTGTGACCTGTGCCCTGTGACCTGTGCCCTGTGACCTGTGCCCTGTGCCCTGTGCCCTGCGACCTGACCTGTGACCTGTGACCTGCGTTTTGTACCTGCCGCGGTTAGACATAAGAAGGAGACAAGGCATGCAACTTCGAGGCCGTCAGCCGCGACCTCCTCCACTTCAAATTGGAATTAACGCAAAAATACTGAAAATCTCACCTGAATGGCGACGGATCTTGATAGATGAGTTTTTTCTCTATCTCTTCGCCGAATTTCAGCTTCATCCCTCCAACAGTTTCCGAGAAAATCGACGCTGAAGTCACAAATATGGCTTTCTCAATATGATCGGTGTCACACTCAGCGACCAAAGGAATGCAGGCTGTTTCAAATCTACCAATCAGCGCTTGGCTTTCTGCAGTTTTTTGGCTTCCCGCGGGAAAACCGTGGGAAGCCAAGCGCTGATTGGTAGGTTTGAAACGGCCTGCATTCCTTGAATTCCTTTGGTCGCTGAGTTTGGCACCGATCATATTGATAAAGCCATATTTGTGACTTCAGCGTCGATGTTCTCGGAAACTGTTGGAGGGATGAAGCTGAAATTCGGCGAAGAGATAGAGAAAAAACTCATCTATCAAGATCCGTCGCCATTCAGGTGAGATTTTCAGTATTTTTGCGTTAATTCCAATTTGAAGTGGAGGAGGTCGCGGCTGACGGCCTCGAAGTTGCATGCCTTGTCTCCTTCTTATGTCTAACCGTAACCGGCCAAAAGTAATTTCGCTGTAAGACGCTTTAGACGGTCCAGGAAGGCGAAAAAACACCATACATGAGTCGATTATGGTTTCATTTAACTTTATTGGGATATTTAGGCCGAGATGTGATTTAAATATGCAATTTTCAGAGCTTTATTCATAACTCTCATACATTCTCTATATTAAACCACGAACACATAGAGTGGTCTGCCTGTGTTCGGAATAATTAGTTACGCCTGATCGCAAATTTGTTCGGCGGTCTTTCCAGTTTGCGATCTTGCGATCAAGGAACTTCTGCCGGCACAGTAGTTCGAGGGTTCAATTGTTAGCCCACACAAATCAACCCTTGTTCTACAAAAAATATTGGCAAGGATTGTGCTAATCACGATTGTTGCTTTTTTATTATCTTCATGTGATGTCGTTACATGGAAAGCTGGTCGCCGTCGCGTCGCGTTTTTTCTTTCTAAACTCCAACGATGACCTGGATGCGGTCCTCAGCACTGATCTTGGGGAACAGCGGTGTTTTAAATTCCTAATAAGACAGTTTGTATCTTAAACAAAACAAAAATAATTTGTTCCGTGGCCGATTAAGGAAACGGTTCGTTGCCTGTGGTTTCTGTGCTGTGAAGATCTCGCATGTGATTGGTTACAACACAATTAACATTCCAGACATATTTTAGGTGTTCACGGTATTGACTGCAAAAGCTGTCGGCAAAAACTCAAGCTTCCGCTCGTGAAGAATTAATTTGAACATGCTGGCCGAACATGCTGACACTATCACGCAGCGAAGCACGTTTGCGAAATTTTGAACACTTTTCCTTTTTAACTCATTCATTGCGAAGCAATGGATGAGTTTTTGCAGAGAGGGGAAAACGGCGTTAGCACAAATCTGCGTAGACGGATGTGACGTCTTTAGCAAAAATAGCGGAAGTGACGTAACAAATTGGTTGGATTTGCGCAACCGCTGACCAAGTAGTCAACTTGCCACGAATAGCAAACATGACAAGCCTAATAATGCACTTTCTGGATGATTGCAAAACACCGCGAGAGAATCTGTGTAATAAATGTAGGCATTCAGTGAATAAAATGAGACCAAAACATATCTGTAGATATATATTTAAATATTTATTTTTTTCTCCGAAAATGAGCCCGCGTACCTACCCTTCCCTCCATCTCGTGTTACGTGCCCAAGAAGGCAGCCATATTTTACGAATGTTGTCCACGCCAGATGGGATGTATACTGTATTAGTTGATACATGGAGTGAATTTGGTTAAAAATGTTGAAAAATTTTAGAATTTGTGGAGCCCAAACTGGTTTGAGATATTCGTCGGATTCGTCGGCCTCCATTACAGTCATTACGGCTCAATGAGTCTTCTCAGCTCATTGAAGGCAGCCATTGTGGATTTTGACTTCAATCGTTTGTGACTTCTGGTGAGTAAATATTGCTTTCTTTAATTGTTTAAATTTGCTTTAAGCAAAACCTACAGCCCACACGTCAAATCGAAATGACCCAGAACTAAACTTAAGTCTGTTTCAGACAAAGAGTCCAGAAATATTCGCCAGGGTTACGATCGCTGCGTGACAATTGCTATAAAGCTCCATTCACTAATAAGCTTATTTACAGCGTTATGAAATTGCTAGTCCAACTGAAATGCCAGATGACTACTATTGCTTTATAATAATGGCCCTAAGTCGAATAATAATATTATCAGTAACAGATATCCTGAAATGCATAAAGTGGAATGGAATCTGTACTTTGTTGCTGATTATCGTCGCTCGTGTGTTACACGCGTAGACCCAGATCGATCAGGCAAAACAAGACATCAATGCAAGTTTAATGAATCTAACCATGATACCAAAACTGACAATCTTAAAAGCTGTGTAACACTTGGTGACTATTGTAGTCACCCAAATGGGATTGAAATGCAGGTAAATAATCTATTCAATATCTCAGGTTGTTGAAAACAGAGTTGATCAGAGTTATCTGCAGTGTGTTTGCTTTCACTCAAGTCTCTTGTCCTGCTAGGCCCGGGTTTATACTAAAAAGGGATGTGCCCTATTTCTGGTATCTTCCAAATTATTTTTATTTATGTCATCATCTTTTTTATCTATTTAATTTCAGGGGCAGCAGTTAATGGATTACTCTACTGGATTATTCCTGGCTACCCATAATAGTTATTTAATAAAAAAAAAAGTAATAAGTAATTATTATAAACAATAATACAGTCAAATGAATAATGACAATGACAACCCAAGAACTTTAAATGATAAATACTTTGAGTTCAGGGTGGATTGTCTTGGCAAACTGACTCCATCAGACCTCAACGCTTCCTTCGAAAACCAAGCTAACACACTTTCAACTTCATTTAGCCAGCAGATAGCCGATGTACAATTTGTAGCTCACCACCTTTAATTTCATCTAGACCTGTATTTTTTGTAATTTGGTACATGTTTAAAACAGTTACACAAGCTTTCTCAAGGTGTACTGATAAATGTTGCACTAATCACTTACATTTTTTGAATAAAATATTATACATAAACTGTAACAAGCAAACAGTGAATGAGGCTTTCACTTCATTTAGATGACACAACATTTACTAAACAATGAGCACAAATGCTTGACAACAAAACATAAAGAATGATGCCATATTGTCCTAATCTATTGTACAGCAAATGATTCATTTACCCAATCAGTCAATTGTAAGCCTGCTGATAGCTAAGATACATGTCAGGAAGAAGCTTGGTGCTTATTGATGTACCACCAACATTGTTGAACGCTATAATACACAAGAAACACTTAAGTCATTTCATGGCTAAGAGCATGAATGAGTTGGCTCATAAGAGCCCTTTGATTAAATAGTTTTTTTCTCCCTCATCTTGAATGAAAATTTATTGGTATTGAACTTTCTGTCGCGTTTCTTTCATTTGGTTACCTTCCTTTGGCAAATTTAGGTATTTAAAGTTAACAGTATTTTTGCATCGTGGATTTCTGCATATTTAATTTACCGCTACCTCCGCGGCCGTGTTTGTTTACTTTATTCGCGTCATTCAAGTACAAGTTTTTAGTTTTATTCAGCCGCTACAAAACACCTGAGAAAAGAATGAAGTGGGCACTAATTTAGCACAGTTGAAATACGATTTATCGCAAACTAATTGGCTATTTTTGTCGTCTTTTTTATTTACAACTTTCGTCTTTCTTTCACTACGCTGTATGCTTATTATTTGTCGTAGACGAAGAAATTTTCGGATTTTTTTGTCTTTAAATATTGTTGTTTAAATATGTCTTTTCGCTTTTATTTTCCAGTATTTTCTCTAACGTTAACTATCCGCTATAGTCCTCCAAAGTCAGCATAATTATTAATGCCTTGAAATCTGATCTTAATCACGTGACCCAATTTTCCAAAAGATGTGCCCTTTTGTGCTAAATTTGGGAAACCTATCCAAGCCAAGCCCAAAAACGTTAGGAATTCCGCAAAATTTGGATTTTAGGTTTTTTGTTAAACATTGTTGTGGTTACTGGGCATATGGTTTATTCCTCTCGTTACGCTGGCTCTGAAATATATCAAAAAAATTCCAGGGAATAAGGGGTAGGCTGTGAATCATAACGTCATGCCCAGATTTTAAGGACGTTCGCGCCCATTGCAATTGCTACTGCGCATCTCTAGTGCGCACGCTATTCATTGGTCACGCGCGTACCACGTCATTTTCAAGCGCGCGCACGGAGTTGAAAACTCAACAAAATATAGGGCTGATGACCTTTGCGTTGACTTTGAGTGCGAATATTTTTGTTGGATGCTCGGTGACCCCCACTTTTTTTTCGGCAGATCGCTTCCTTTTCAGATTCTTTCCATTATACTGAAAAACAAAAAAAAACTGTACGTGGGAAGTTTTAATTATTTCGCATATACTATTCAAATAGGGTCGAATTGGTACGTGGATCCAGGTGTGCGTAACTTAAAAGTTGTATTTTTTAAGGCTAATTCTAGCTGATTTAATGACATATGTAGCAAAGATCTATCAAATAGGCTTATATATGCTGTTTTAAACACACATAACTTAGATATGATTCTTCAACTTAAATATATGCCGATAGTAATGAATCCGGCCAGAATTGCCTCGAATGACTGGAAATCCTAGAAATGCTATGGTATAAGCTGCGCTTTATCTTCAAAACGAGTTCGGTGACCCCCGATTTTTTTAACGTTTTTAATCTAATCTTATCACTTTCTACCTGCAGTCAAAGTTTTAAAAACATCTGTGCGTGGGAAGTTTTTGGGCGCGAACGTCCTTAAATTTGAATCCAAGCAAGCGGAACAAGTCGATTTCATTTATCGAAATAAAAGTCTACTTTTGGCAAGTCTAAGTGGAGGCGTTCATGCAGTTTACATTTAAATGGCACCATGGAACTGCAAATACTCAGGCCCTGTCCACAGATGCTGGAGAAATTTGAAAAGGATGTTAATCACTCCGAAAACACATCAAATGTTTTGCGTCCACACTTTGTTGGAGAAATTTTAAAACTCAACATTGGATTTGTGTTTGAGGAGAATGTGACGTCATCGTTTTGGAAAAACTCAATTTTGAAAATGTTTTGCGTCAACATTAAAACGCAAAGCTAGCATTTTCAAATTTCTCGGGTTTGAACAGTGTGTTCGTTTGAAGAACGCCCGTTTTCATGACAAATTATTGTGGACGGAAGACCTAACCCTAGAAATAAAGCTGCGTTTTCAAATATCTCAAGCGTAGTGTGAACGAGGCCTCAGTATAGTTGTTTATCAAGTGTTACAAGTCAAACCTGAGGATCAGATTTGCTAAAATTACGCACTTGTTGGTGATCAGATAAGATCAAATCCCCGGTAACATCACAAATTGTTCTTGCAGACAGACTGGTTGGTGGTTTCCACTGGAATGCTAGCAGCCTCATACCAAGAGTCTTTGTTCCCCTTGACTAGCATTCGGGAAGCAATGCGACCCTAGGCCCGGAGAGATCCCATTTGTGAGGGTACCTGTTTGATGCTCTCACAGGCTAGTTTTTTTCCAGCCATTTTCATTGTTTTTAAAGCCAGTGAAACTTAAGGTTGCAATAGAACTAGATACTCTTTCCTGTAGATACTATAGGCAACTTGTTCATTCTATATTCTTCGTTATTGGCATACTACATTAGTTACGTGAGCTGGAAGTCTTTTCCTCTCTGTTTGCTTAATTTTCTCTAACTTCCAATTCCATGTAATATGTATATAAATATATTTATTTTTAATCAATCCTCCATACATACACTAGTAATAGTTTTCACTAGAGCTGCCCCCGCTTTTGAAGATCTGTTTAACACCTGTAAATGGTTTTTACTGAATATAAATACTGTGCATACGACTGTTAAAAAAGAAACGTTTGAATATTTATTGAAGTTAACATCCATGACTGGTAAACATATTTTTCTGTAAATGGCAATTAAATCTATTACAGCCATACATTTTTTTTTTTTTTTTTTTTTGTGAAACAGCAACGTATTGTGTGTTAAGAAATTTGTTTATTTTATTGTAAAGAAAATATTCTGTGTAAACAGGCTTAGTAGTTTGAATATCGCAATTGGTGCAATTTAACCTTCCTGGATTTGTGTGCATTGAGTTACAAAAATAGGCCACATATTGTTATCTAAACCCAACTGATTTAATCCATATGCTGTCACTACTGTCAAAAGAATACTGCTATTCAAATTCACAGATCTCGAGCATGAGTGACAAAAAGAATCAAATGTTCTTAGCGTCATGAAAAGGCTCTCTTCCTCTTCATTGCGATAACCAAATGTTCTATTCTCAAATATCTGGCTAAAACAGGCATTACAATCCCTAGCCGCAAATGAACTACAAAGATCTATCATGTATGACCAAACCCTTCCTAATTTCCCTCAATAATGAACAATATTCTCTCGAAGAGATATAATGTGAGCAAACATTGAAAAGCAGGTCTGCAAACTCATTCCTAGGACGTAGATTTGATAAATATGGAAGAAACAAATGCGTAGAGATTTCCAAATAAGCATCAACAGCACATGAATAAATACCGGGGTTAACAAAAACAGAATTCATAAAGTGCCCTCTTCGAACTGTAACCACCTACTTGTGGATTCATAAAGTGCCCTCTTCGAACTGTAACAACCTACTTGTTTATCTTCGACAGCAACACATTCAAATGGAAATTGATCTAACAAACTCCGTATCTCTTTCTGACAATATCAATGCAACTCTGAGTTGGGATTCTGTTCTGACATTATCTTTCTGATTTGTTGGATCGAGTCTATCAATCATCTTTCTAATCTGTTGGATCGAGTCTGTCGACCCCGTTGCTGATTTGGTCTAACAAATCAAATTTTCTACCGAATAATTTTATTCAGTGCTGTGAATGCTTTTGAATTCAAATAAATCACTGAACTACAAAATAATCATCACCCTATCAAAGGCTGCTAAGGCCCGGTTTAAACGTCGCATTTTACATGCACCGAATCAAATACTAATTTTAGTCCATTCGAATGAATACGTTCTGCTGATTTGATTTAAACGTCGCATTTTTTTTGCCGAATGAAATTGGTGAGAGCTAGCGACGTGTTTTAAATTCCCATTCGAGCAAACAAATTATTTAACATAATTTGAATTCGATTTGGCACTTGTAAATTACGGCGTTGAAATCAACTGTCGACCTTCAGTCGTATATTCGACTGGATCAGTCGAATATTCGACTGACTTGCATCGAATTGAAATATGTCGCATTTAATTTTACATGCACTTTATTTGGCAATTCGATTCGGCACATGTAAAATGCGACGTGTAAACCGGGCCTAAAGATGGCTTGACGCGACTTCGTGGTTGCAAAACCTTGACACGCTGCTAGAAGATGGCAAAACGCGAACTCGTGGTTGAAATGCGGCTAGGTGATAGCGACATGCGAACTCGTTGGTTGCAAGACCTTTAAACACTGCTGAAAGAACTCGAAATGTTGTTAGAAGACGACGAAACGCAACCTCCTACTCGCAAGACGTTAAAGCGCTGCTCGAAGACCTCGTGGTTGCAAAATGACATCTACCCGACAGCACCTTGCGCAATTGCTGAAATATTACCCGAGACCACCGTGCGCGCCTAGTTTGATCAAATCGAGATTTTTTTTGCATACTACAATTTACTTACTTACTTACATCTTTACATTTTTGAAATTCCTTATATGTATACACGCGGGGGATCCTAGGGTGCCTCCTCGGGTTTTGGCCTCTGGGCCAAAACCCTGCGGGGGCAATAACTTATTCTAACGTGTTTACCTACGCCCCACCCGGAAACCAGCTTTTGTTGTGTGTGGCCAGCGTAGTTAAATAAAGTTGTATCTCTATCTCTTCCCTTGACAAAGGAAAATAACCTTCGTTTCCTCGTCGCCTTGTTGCAACTTGGAATGAAATTATCGCCTAGACTTTGCATTTCACTGAATGTTTATATCGAAAACTACCATCAAAAATGTCTTGAACATGGCCTTGTACAATCCTTGTAAGCACAAGATGACAAGTCCAGTTTGCAACAAAACTTAAAACTAGTTTCTGTTTATCTCATTTGATAAAGAGAGTATGATTGTTTTCATTAAGACAGTATTGCCTTGATTTTTCAATATTTCCAATGTTCACTTTTTAACCACATTTGCTGCCAACTATTTCTTGGTGAACCAGAAACAAAAATGAAAAATGTTCAAAGCATGACATCGTCCAACCTTGTCAAATCTCTAAGTATGATCGTTTCAATTGTAATGCCTTCTTATCCAGCTATTACTTTTTTTCTTTGTTACGTTATGAGTGAACACTGAACCACTGCTCGTACTCTAAACATGAAAATCAGCCACAATATTCCCTAAACCAAATAATATTAAACATAATCCAAAAAAATATGATTTCTATTCGTTTGTTCACTTCACGAGTTTGCTCACAGAGCACTTTGATTTGTATTGCACGTGTTGTACTGCATTATATTTCACAAAAAAAAGCCTATACAATAGAATGATTCTTATGCGAAGGGTGCTTAAATGGAAAATAGTAACCTTTTGGGTTATTATACGGCGGAGTTTTGCTGTATTCGCACGGAAACAAAGCTCCTATTGTATAAGACAGTGGTTTTCCTAATGCTCCTCTATGCATCCGAGACCTAGATCATCCATCGTTACTATCTGAAATCTCTCGAGAAGTTCCATCAAGTTCAAAAACGCTGTCATCGGAAGCCGCCCTCAACATCAGCTGGGACTCAGACAGAAGAGCCAACGTCAGCTTATTACAAGAGGTGAAAATAATTAGCATCGAAGCCAGCCTCATCAAGAAGTAACTAAGGTAGAGCGGCGACGTAGTACAAATGCTAGAACAACGTATTTTGGAGAGGTGTGAAGTAAGATGGCGGAGTGAACGTGTAGCTGTTGCTCCAGTTTTTACGTCTAATTTTCACATGCCCGCTAAGAGAAAAAACCGCTCACCACGCCAGACTGGGATCTCTATTTCACCCGCTGATAAAAGAACGAGAAATAACTTAGAAGAGAACGCCAGTTCGAGTGATATTGTACTTGATGCTCTTAACATGGCCGAGAGCGTGACTGCGAAGTTGGATCGTAGTATGGAACGCCTTTAGACGCTCTCTCTTATTGAAAACCGCTTGGATAGTATGGCTTCTAAGATGGCGAATATCGAGTCCACTCTCAGCAGACTTGACGCAGACGTAACGATGCTTAAAGAAGGAGCCGGGAAAAGAGAGAAAAAGATAACCGAATTGGAAACATCGATTAATTACAATGAGGATGATGTCGCTGAACTGCAAAAGAACTTGTACGATCACAGAGCCCAGCTTGACAAATGTAAGAAGGACCTCCTCTATTTAGAAGCTTACAGTTGAAGAGAAAATGTTAAAATTTTTGGAGTTCCTCAAACCACCGGCAATGAAAATGCTTCAGAGCCCGAAGACACCAAAGAAATCGTACACAAATTCTTCGAACAGGAATTAAAGATTGAAAATTCACGAACCAAATATGAGTTCCAAAGGGTTCATCGCTTGGGCAAACCTAATTCCACATCATCAAGGTCTATTATTGCGCGGTTCCTGCTGTTTACTGACAAGGAAGAAGTTATGAGCGTGGCCCGAAAAGAATTAAAGGACAAAGTTTTTTCGATGTACGACGATATCCCAAAAGATTTATACGATCTTCGTAAACAACAGCAGAAAAAGTTCAAGCAAGCGCGAGATAAAGGCTACAGAGTACACTTCAGCAAGGCCCACCCAGATCAATTGTTTGTGAATGGAAAATTTCTGCCGCCAGATCAACCTTGGGAATGAACATGTGTCCTCTGCTAAACTTTAATGGTTTGTTTACTATCTAAAGATCTTAACTTCTACTGCAGTCCAATCTGCCACCCTGCTAAATTATGATAGAAGTGTTATTTTTGAATTTATCTACGTGCTGAATTATGTAAATTTTAGCGGCATACTTTTTTGTAACTCCTGGAGCAACACCCGAAGTGTAGGCATGCCCATACAACTACCGTAGTTTTGGAGCGGTTGGTAAGTACGCACTTGTTTCTATGTCTTCTCGTAGTGTTTGTAGTTTTCAGTAGTATGCTTGTTTGTTTGTTTGTTTGTGTGCAAGTTCTCCAGATGCTTCTTTTTTAAAAAATTACCCACTGCTTCTTCTTTTTTTAAGCTTTCACTCATCTATTGTTTTAGGGCGAACCTTTCAGTGGACCCAACTGAGATTCATGGCTACTTATAATTTTAATCTGTTGTCTCTAAATGCTCGAGGGATTCGTGACTATTTCAAAAGAAAATCTATCTTTACATGGGTTAAGCAGCATGCAAAATGGCGATATAGTGTTTTTTACAAGAAACCTACAGTACTCCAGACATTGAGAATGAATGGAAGTTTCAGTGGCATGGTAAAATCTTGTTTGCTCATGGGACCAATCATAGCAGAGGAGTGTTAATCCTATTCAATAACGAGCTTCATTTCGAAATTAAAAGTGAGTATATTGACACCGAAGGCAGGTACATTCTTGTCGAAGCAACCATTTAAGACTCGCCTTTCCTGTTAGTTAATTTATACGCACCCACTAAAAGTCGTGAACAATGTAAATTTTTCGACGACGTTAAATCCGCGCTGGGTGAGCTCGATCTAGATCCAGATTGCGAGATCATTATCGGTGGCGATCTCAATACTCACCTCAATCCTACGCTAGATAATCTCGGGGGAAGAATTGAGACGAAGCCTTCAGTGCAAAGGATTAAAGAACTAATGATGACTTACGATCTTATTGATATTTGGCGCATACATCATCCCGAAAAAAGAAGCTTTACTTGGACTCAGAAAAAAACCTTTATTAGACGGCGGCTAGACTTCTGGCTCATAAGTAATGCTGTTCAAGACAATGTATCTAAAATTGATATTATTCCTGCTATCAAGTCAGACCATTCAGCGATTACCCTGCTTTTGAACAGTTTAGAATAGCAATCACACGGTCCTTCCTATTGGAAATTCTATTCCAGTTTATTAGAAGATTCCTCCTATATTGAACTTATCTCTTTAAAATACTCTGAATAGCTTGACGAATTTAAAGAAGTAACTGACAAGCGAGTTCTGTGGGACTTAATAAAATACAGAGTAAGATCTTGTACTATGAAATACAGCAAAGGAAAGGCCAGAGAGCGCAGAGCACGCCTAGCTGAAGCGGAAAAGAACTTCAAAAGATATGAATTGATCTGTGATAATGACCCTTCGCAAAACAATGTAAACAACCTCGAAGTAGCAAAACAGGAATATGAACTTCTCCATGACTATATTGTGGGTGGATGCATTGTGCGTTCTAGAATCAACTGGTATGAGAACGGCGAGAAAAAACTCGAAATACTTTTTAAATTTGGAAAAAACAAGACGCGGTGAAGCTTCTGTACGCCGAATTTATGATTCCACAGGAAAAATTACAGTCTCCCAGATCTATAATTAACGAGCTCAGAGATTACTATCAAACGCTATATAGCAACCATGATTCCGAAGAAGGTGAAGATTTTGCTTCGGACTTTTTAGAAAATCCTAGCATACCATCTTTGAGTAACAATTCGAAAATGACTTGTGAAGGATTGCTTACGTGCGCTGAATGCTTCGAAGCGCTGAAAAAGTTTTCTAATGGCAAGACTCCCGGTAACGACGGACTCACGGCTGAATTCTATAAAACTTTCTGGAATTTATTAGGTCAGCAACTCACAGACTCTCTGAACTATTCTTTTGAGCACGGCGAACTATCCTCTTCACAAAAGCAAGCCACTATTAAATTAATTGACAAAAAGGACAGGGATAGAAGGTATATCAAAAATTGGAGGCCAATTTCTCTTCTGAATGTAGATATGAAAATCGCCTCAAAAGCTCTCGCTTTACGCTTAGAGAAAATTTTACCAGAGATCATACAGGCTGACCAGTATGCATATATTAAAGGCAGAACGATCTTCGATGCTATCCGCACCATTGACGATATCATGGAGTACACTAAAATTCAACAGCTACCTGGTCTAATGGTTGCCTTTGATTTCGAGAAAACTTTTGACTCGCTAAGCTGGTCTTTCTTATTTAGAGCCTTGCGATCTTTTAACCTCGGTGAATCAT
>JAHPZR010027363.1:5000-7500 GCA_019787425.1 Platygyra sinensis
AAAATAATTAATGAAAGCTGAGAAAAACCCATGGTCTTCAATGCGTCTTATCTCGTGAAAAAGCACAGTTACCCCCAGTTGTTTTTTTCCATTATCTTAATGCAGGGTGAGATCATTTTGGGCGCTAACGTCCTTGAGGCGACTACGTCGCAGTTTACTGCATCAATCTTAACATTGCTAATGTGAACCATTTCTGTTTAGTTACCAGATTATGTTGCAGTGCTGGCAAGAGAATCCAGACGACCGACCGACATTCCCTCGCTTAAAGACACCATCACTACAATGACGCAAAACAATAATGTATGTTGAATACTCTTTATTGTTTTTTCTTTTAAGAATGAGCATCAGTAATGATTTATTTCAAGAAAAGATACTTAGCGTGTCTTAAGTAATTTTCACCTATCTTTTTAGGAGGCTCACGTTAACATGAAGGAATATGATACCAGCTTATACGCGAATGTTGACGATCTCTCCATGGAATAAAGGAAGAAGCTGAATATATTGTGAACCCGGCGAACAACGATATTTTCACATAATATGGGGCCGGACGGGAAATATTTGGCTCTCGGTCAGTATCTCCTGACCAAGACTGACCAAATATTTCCCGTCCGGCCCCATATTATGTGAAAATATCGTTGTTCGCCGGGTTCACAATATATTCAGCTTCTTCCTTTATTCCATGGAGAGATCGTCAACATTCGCGTATAAGCTGGTATCATATTCCTTCATGTTAACGTGAGCCTCCTAAAAAGATAGGTGAAAATTACTTAAGACACGCTAAGTATCTTTTCTTGAAATAAATCATTACTGATGCTCATTCTTAAAAGAAAAACAATAAAGAGTATTCAACATACATTATTGTTTTGCGTCATTGTAGTGATGGTGTCTTTAAGCGAGGGAATGTCGGTCGGTCGTCTGGATTCTCTTGCCAGCACTGCAACATAATCTGGTAACTAAACAGAAATGGTTCACATTAGCAATGTTAAGATTGATGCAGTAAACTGCGACGTAGTCGCCTCAAGGACGTTAGCGCCCAAAATGATCTCACCCTGCATTAAGATAATGGAAAAAAACAACTGGGGTAACTGTGCTTTTTCACGAGATAAGACGCATTGAAGACCATGGGTTTTTCTCAGCTTTCATTAATTATTTTAAGACGATCTTATCTTATCAGTAAAAAAGGAACCACATTAGTGACAATTACATCAGGTAAACGTACTCAGTAATTTTGCACAACTAAGTCTATTAAGTAACTCTGGTAGAATAGGCCTTGGAAAAGAAAACATATTAGTCTTGTAAAAAAAATTATGTAATATAGATATGTAAGTTGTTTACCCACGGAGCACCAAGGATTTCACAAGAACTCGTTCAGAAATGCTCGTGCATTCCAGGACCAAATTGGAATTTGGTTTTTGATTAGAGGGGGAAACCGAAGTACCTGGAAAAAACCTCCCAGAGCAGAGGAGAGAACCAGCAACAAATCTAACGCGGGTCAGGGAATCGAACCCGGGACACACTGCTGGGAGGCGAGCGCTCTCACCGCTGCACTATCCCAGCTCCCCATATTTTCAGGAGAGTAGAAAGGCGAAATATTAACTTCTCACGTACAGAGGTTTTCTTTCTTTCTTTGTAAATAGGAGAAAAAAATCAGTAAAGGAACTGGTCTGTGAAAAAAGAGTGGGTCACTAATTATTTTAGAGAGCAAACTGCAGGTGAAGTTAACACAACCGGTACCAAGCCCTATACTTTAGAAACGGTATGCGTGCAGCGTGCAGCTATCGAGTTGGGGATACACGCGGGAGGTTGCTAAGCGCGAAGGAAGCGTAAGAGTTGCACAAGGTGATAGCCGAGTGTGACTCTAGCTTCTTGAGTGCTTAGCAAACCTCTTAAGTTCATCCATAACTCGATAGTTGCACGCTGAACACTTGCCATATCTTTCATAACATTGCGAGTTTTAAAAACGTTGTTCTATTGAAACTCGCCCTGCTTTCATGAAGTCAAATGCACTATCACCCGCGCATAAATGTTCATTCAAAACCTGACAAGGCCACACAACAACATCCAGTCTTCTTGGCCGGATTGCGGTGAGCTAGTCTATGTTTTCTCTATCTCGGCAAACAAAAAACTTCAAACGGCTCAGTTAACCTAAATATCAAGCTCACAGCAAACGAAAATTGCTGTCGATAAAAAGTCTCTCAAAAGTTAGTAACTAAACTTTCGATCGGTTTTCCGAAGAATTGAAGACAAACTTTTGGTGGTTGAGCTCTCTGTTTTTAAACTGAGTCCTCTGCGGAAAAAGAAAAGGACAATATTGAAAGGACATTTCTTACAGCTGTAAAAGCAAGAATGGGAAAGAAAGCGAAGAAACTCCCCTGGTTGTTTAATTTGATAGCATTGAGGTTTGTGATTATCTTTTCCTCTCCACTTCGCTTTAAATTGATAAGCTGCGTATCTAAGGTTAGAATTGGACAAATGAATGACTTTAAAAAAATGATCTCTG
>JAHPZR010027364.1:0-5000 GCA_019787425.1 Platygyra sinensis
AATATTGTAATTATTTTTAGGTTTGTGGATGGGACTTTACCCGACATGTTGACAAAGTATTATCATTATCATTTTCATTATTATTATTATTATTATTATTATTATTATTATTATTATTATTATTATTATTATTATTATTATTATTATTATTATCATAAAAATTACAATTTCCTCGATTGTGATTGGTTTAAAAAACTCCGATTTCCCACTAATTCACTTGTCAAGTTGTTATCGGACACCTTGTTATCGGACAGTTCAGTAAGCCAATCACATTCAAAGTTGTAGTTAAAATTAACCAATCACATTTAAAGTTGTAGTTTAAATCAACCAATCACAACCTTGGTTTCAATCACCATAGAAACAAGTGTACAAACTCCTAAATTGGGGCTTTCTTCAAAATGGAAAATTTTTTCCCTTGAACAATGACTATATTTTAGAAGACAGTAGTGATTTCTTTTATTCTATAGCACAAATGTTTATGCGAACTATCCAGACGAGTTCCTTTGTGGATATGTTGACATGTGCAGATGAAGTTCAGCCCTCCACAGCATTGTTTTATATCGCTTCGCAGCAACCGCGGCAAACGGAGGTAAACATCCATCCAACTGAAATACCACTGCACAGTACGCTAGTATTTCCTCCCTCGAAAATCCTCATTTTGTTCAACAAAATACAAGAACAATGGCAGTAGACCAAGCTAAGTTTTCCCCTTGTATCGGACGGAGAAATTTCAGAAATAAATAATAGTAAAACCGTAGCCTCCAAAAACATCGCTTGAGCAAACTAAATCATGGATGGCAGCATAGGTAGAAGGTTAGGACTTGTTTTTATATCTCAAAATGCCCTTGGATACGTTGTGATGCGTACACAAAGTAAATACTGATTAGGCCTAAGCACTGAAAATGCTGATTAGGATTAGGGTCAATGGTTAGCTTCTTTATAGGTTCGGGTGTTCGCATTACTACTTAAATCAAATCAAGATCTTGTAGCATTCAGAGTACGCGATGCAGGTTTCGAGAATTTGCCAGTCGCCGGCTTATTGTGCTGGTCAGCCCATATGCAACTGGCTTGTGGTGTAACACGCACCGGATTTCAAGCTTGCGAAATCGGATTGGCACTAAACACAAGCCGAGTTTAGATATGTACGTTGGCTTGCGTGAGCAAACAACTCCCATGTCCCCGAGGAAACTGACTCCAACTGACCACCGAAATGAAATAACAACGAACAACCAAGCAGACATAACGCAGTGCAGCTATTGCAGAAATGAAATCATTAACAGCGCGACAGAGCGATTTTAAAATAGAAATAACTTAACTTGAACAGTTACAACTAATCTGCGACAAAAAACCCGAGTAGCTTCTAATTTTTCACAAAACAGTTTAAACCGATTCAATTACACTACGCCGCGCTAAAAGCAATGGCCGACGAAACTCGAAAAACGGGTCAGAACTTCATTGTAGCCCACATATCCATATATGGATAAGACATTCCATATATGGATATATATGGATAAGACAATATGGGGAGTGTGCTCTATATGTGGGCTAGCATGGAGTTCTTGCCCGAAAACGACTCGCAATTACTAGTGCCCAGTCTACCTGCGATTTATACTCCCAGAGGTCTATCACGTGTCATCTTGTCCTCAAAGTGACTCACTGACAAATAAGATCTGTCCCTGACTTTCTATATGCATGAAATGCACAAGACCCTTAAAGTGCACCTAACCCCAAAAACTTTTTTTCGCTAAAACAATAAAGCTTATTTTGTGGAGTAATAAGCCGCAAAAATTTTTCGATTTGGTTAAATCGTTGATTTTCTATGGCTTGTCAAAGTACGTGAAATTGCCGCCATTTTGGTCCACGACCGAGTTTAACGGAGAAGGGGTCGAGGGCCGGATGTGACGTCAAATCGAGAACACGATGATTCTGAGATTCGCATATTTACTTGTTTTCTGTGGGAAAGGCTGGAAAAGTTGTTCGAAAAAAATGTTAGCCAGGTGCGCTGTAGTGTGATGTAACAACACAACAAACTTACAGGAGGTACTCCGCTTCATGCCATACCGTTTTATGGAGAGATGTCCTTAAGAGAAGAAACGTACAAAGTGATGGCTCGATTCGTGCAAAGTGATAGCCGTCTAAGAGTTCGGTGATCTGTTCTAGAAAGTATTTCAAACCGATGCCTGGATTTTCAGAGAGAGGAAGGGATTTTGCTGACTCAGTGACTTAAGCGAGACGAATTTGGAATAACCGTCCATCGATTCATGCAGCCGTTGTTGCATCTGATCTGAGAAACAATAGCAGTCAGTCGGCACAGCCGACAGATAGTTTTGTATTTGCACACTACTAATCTTAAAACTCCATTTCTGAAGCCATACAGGTTTAATTCCTGGATATTCAGTAACACACTTTAAGGTAACATCAGCGCCAATATCTTCAAGAACAATATCAATCTTCTTTGAGCCTTGACAACCTTCTAACTCACTTTAATATAATAATAACAACAATAACATTCGCTGATGTTTTGAAGGGAAGCGACGCTACAATTTTCACACTCGCAGAAAAAGAACACAAACATTGTGTCATGGGATAATCATTTTGGTCTACGTTGAACGAATGAAGTTAAAATAATTTGAGAAAGCTAACGGACTTGACTTTTATTTATACGAAAGTACGTTAATGCGAGATCGAAGAATGCGCGAATTTAGTAAATATACGCACCACACGCTACAGTCAGTCTCTTTGACTTCTACATATCATTGCCTTCGGGTCTGTCCATCAGAGCTCGTTCGAGTTCTCTGTCAGCATCCACCTCATTTGTCTATCCATTCTTCGTTGGCTAGCGAGTTGTCAGCATATAAATCAGCTCGGCCGTCATCATTTAACTATTCACTTTGCTTTGTTGACAAGTGCGAGTCGTCATTCTCTTCAGCGATATAATAAATTTCAGAGTCTTCTGAGTCAAAGCTCATTTCAGAATCCGACGAAGTAGAAGATATTGTTGATAAAAACAGAAATCTGTCGACTGTGGAGCCCCAGCGAAAAACTTGTGCGGCAAAAAGCCTTCCACGCTCGCACAGAGTAAAAGGCCCGACTGGGACAACCGAAGCTTTCGTTCTCGAAGTGACGTCACGGCTTTACTCTCCCCAGACCTCCTTATGCTCGGTCGTGAACCATACGAAACTCGGTTTCAAGGGGGCACAGAAATTCGAAGATTTAACCAAATCGAAAAATTTTTGCGGCTAATTACTCCACAAATTAAGCTTTATTGTTTTAGCGAAAAAAATTTTGGGGGTTAGGTGCACTTTAAATTCAGTAGGGAGACCGTCTGTACCAAGTGATTTACCGGATTCCATTGACTAGACAGCTTGTAGATATTCTTTTTCAGTTAAGAGACCCTCGCATTTTTCCTCATCAACTTCGTTGAGTTTGTATGAATGTTCATAGCCAATTTTTTTTTCCATATCTTTTGTTATCTTGATATGTTTGGCTGTGTAGAGATCACTTTAGAAAGAATTACACTGTCTCAAAATATCTCAGTCTGAAATATGAAATATTCAACATGACACGAGCGTGGGACAAAGAAAAATCTGAGTCCCCGACAGGAATCGAACCCATGACCTTCCGAACATCGGGCGGGCGCTCTATCCACTGAGCTACGAGAACTCATGGTGAGCAAGGTCATTTTTCTGAGTTCATATGTGACAGATGTCCTGCATACTGCCAGGATCAGCAATGCCGAATTCATCATGACTAGTGATTAGTTGAATGAAGATGGTGAATTTTGAGCTCGGTAATTAAATGTGAAATATGAAATATTCAACATGGCACGAACGTGGGACAAAGAAAAATCTAAGTCCCCGACAAGAATCCGACAGGAATCGAACCCATGACCTTTTTCTTTTTTTTTCTTTGTCCCACGCTCGTGTCATGTTGAATATTTCATATTTCACATTTAATTACCGAGCTCAAAATTCACCATCTTCATTCACTTGTCATATCTCAGTCTCTTTGTAAGATTTGGTCCACCCGTCTTGATCTGCATAATTGTATCTTTCTTCTGGGTTGAGTTTTATACATAATAGATTTTCCCACTAGATACACTGTGCACCAAAATCATAGGAGCTTAAAAAGAAAAATAGACATGACTAAACAAACAAACATCTAAAAGTCAAAATTGGTTTGAGAAGGTCTCCGAGGCAAGCCAAAGCCCATCTTTCGGAGAAGAGATGTCGAGCCTCTTGTCAAGATTATTCGTATATGTAATCGCATGGGGCCGAGGGCAATTAAGGATTAATTTTACGAGTATTTTCAAAGTTTTCACAAAATTGCCCTCGTCGCTTCGCGACTCGGGCAATTTGGAAAACTTTGAAAATACAAGTGAAATTAATCCTCAATAATTAATTGCCCGAGAGCACTTGCGATTACTTGTTTATCACATAAAGGGCAAAATTTTGTACCAGGTTTTGCAGCCGCGCAAACAGGTTTGCCGGTTGTCATTATTTAACAGGCTAGCAGTAGCACGGGGAAAGCCTACTATAATAGTAAGCAAAACACAGCAATTTGGTTCAATTCACTCAAAGCAATTTCTTTACAGACAAAACTTTAAGCAATCTAATTTTATTCACCTGCTTTGCGAAGCTTGCAACGGCGTGAAACTACTTCATCGATCAATGATAGACGTAAACAAGTGTCCAAACGAGCTCTAATAACTTCTTGAATCCAAGGCTGTCCTTTCCACTGTGAAAACTTCACGTGCCAACACAACTTACGCTGTTCTTACACCGATATGGTGACCTGTAATACTAAAAGGCGACCCGAAACAAAACGAAGAAATTAACTTTCAGTTTGGAGGCCATGAAGTTCTGTAATTCTATGCTTCGTGTAACACCAGCCGTCCCCACTCAAACGTTTTTCAGGCTGCGAATCAATACATTTTTAGTCGGAAAAATCCGTTTGCTTTTCCACCAACAGACTGCGCTTTGTTGCATGTCGATTCTCTT
>JAHPZR010027364.1:7500-20000 GCA_019787425.1 Platygyra sinensis
CGCATCACGAAAAATTCAAAAAACCGCTTCACGTTCACAGAAAAAAGCAAGCAATCACGTTTCACGTAAAAATTGCAAAGGCTTAATCACTCGGGGTCATGTTTCACATGAAAACACATATTCTGTTTACGTTTCGCACAACATATTTAAGCAATAGAGCACTGTCTTTTTCCGTGTTCAGATAGCCTCATCTAAACACGGGGAGGGTCGGAAGAATTCGAGACAGTTATGTCAGTGGTTGTTCACATTCTAAATGTGTTTATTCTCGAGTCTGTGAGTAGATCGCAACACAATGATTATATTTTAAATTTTGTTATTTAGTGACGCTTTTTTTCCTTTTTAATTTTTACCCCATGCGAGGTGTAAATCGGAACTTGTTGTATCTCAGACTCACGCGTTCGGTATTTGAAAGGATGAGCACGGTTAACAGTGAAGGTAGCAACGGACACTGTAGATCATGGTGCACACGACAAGAACGAGCAAAGATCTTCTTTTTAAGAAAAACAGAAGATTTTCATCCCGGGAAATCGCGTGGAAATGTCAAATCTCGAATTCATCTGTAAAAGGAAGAGATGATACATCCAGTGGCGTGAGTGGGTTTCCCAAAAACTATAATTTCGTCCAAAGGGTACCGAACCAAATATTACAAAGTGGCTTCCAGCCACTGGAAGTCATATCCCTTTATTTGTTTACGAAATGATATCGTGTGGCATTTTTTAATATTATGGCCTTGAAAGTGCTGGTCACTTTTTATTTGCATATCGTAACGATAGCAACAGTACCCACTTTGAAACCTTAAAATCTGCCCACTTATTTCTAAAAGCTCACATTTAACACAAGTTGAAGTGAACTGTACTTGGAAATCGATCTTTCTACACCTTTATTGCTGGGAAAAACTTAATTTTGAGCTCTGCAAACACGGTACTCACTCTTCTGGGTCAATAATTGTTTTAGAGCGAACTCTTCATTCCTGGATCGAGTGAGAACTGGTGCATTCACTGCCAGCGTGCTGTGACGTGACTAATATATTTGTGAAATACAATGTAATTTCTAAAACGTGCCATAAATCTCGTGTTGAAAAATATTTTCCCCTTTTACTCAGTTGATACTTTGAGGAAATTGAATTAACACTGTCTCTGTTCGCCGCTGAGCTCTGTGCGATGACCGGTGAGCGCTGATCGACGTCACTACCCAAAGAGTATAGCAAATTTGTCGTTTAAAACTTGAAGTAACTGCACAACTGCACATTACAATGTTAATAATTTGTTACGTATCTAAATCAAGCGACACTTTATCACTGCTATCACATACAAAAGTTTTTGTATTATTTGAGATCAATACCTTTCCAGCTGGGTCCAAAACCATTGACAAATACGGAAAAGCTGTGTAAAAACTCTTAGAAATGCCTTTCTAATCTCAGATGTTCACATTCTCGGGTCATAAATGCACTTACGACTAAAATTTGTGCACTTTTTTTTCCATGAAATGTGAAAATCAGAATCGTGAACAAAAGTCCTTGGTACATTTATGCAATTTAAACGAATGTTTTACAACTGAAGTTTGAAAAAAAGCACTGCTTTTCTTTTAAAAACGCGTTACTTTTTCGAACTCTTCCCCTTCCTTCCCAATGCAATAATTAAAATCAGAATAATGAGAAAACCAAAGAGAAATTGTAGGTACTAGTTTTCACCACGGTAAGGGGGCGAGGTTAGGCAGGTAAATTTGTAATCGTGTCTAAAGTGTGCGCAAAAACGCCAAAAGTGCAAATTTGTTCCAAGACTTTCGTCCATGACTGTAGATTCTAGGCCCTCCTGGTTCACTGTCGCTGTGGCAGCTCTTTCATCTAGTTTGATATAGCTTACGAGCTTTAGTGACGCTAACATCTCCAAAAAAGTGAAGAATTATTCCCGCAAAAGTCGTTGGTTCACAAATCACGCGTAAGTAAAAACATATTTCACGGATCACGAAAAAATCGAAAACCAGTTTCCCGAGGACGGAAAAATATAGATTCACGAATCACGGAAAAAATAAATCCTCATTCACGCTTCACGGAACCCCAAAAATGCCCATTCACGCGTCACGAAAAAAGTATAAGAGACCCTCCTCAAGGCTTTGCGAAAGTTCGACATCATCCATCTATTTCTTCCGAAGACATCCAAAAGTGCTACGAGACGAAAGTTTTCAGTGACGAAACCCCAATAAGTTTACTTCGCGTGAACTGGTTCAACATCAGCCTTCACTTCTGTCGCCGTGGAAGGGAAAATCTTCGATCCTTAACACCAGATAGTTTTGTCATTAAGAAAGATGCAAACGGCGGTGAATATGTGGAGATGTCTATCAGTGAAAAAACGAAAAACCAGCAAGGCGGTCTCGGAGATAAAGCCGACGAAAGTGATCCAAAAATGTTCAGCACTGGAATGTCAAATTGTCCTGTAAAATGTTTCAAAAAGTTTCTCAGGGTCTTAAATCCTAACCAAACTGCACTGTTTCAGAAACCAAAGAGAAATTTTCTGCCTGGCGACGAAATATGGTTTGAAAATTCACCGATTGGAGTGAATAAACTGGGTGACATGATGAAGGAAATATCACTCGCGGCAAGCTTGAGCAAGGTCTACACAAACCATTGTGTTAGATCTGCAACCATCTCTGCTCTGGATGAAGCTGGAATACCCATTCATAGAATTATGCAGACTTCAGGCCACAGGGGCGAGAGTAGCGTCAAGTCGTATTGTGACAGACAAAGCCTGGAAAAGTACAAAGAATCCTCCAATATTCTTGCCAGAGTCGGTCATGATTTGAAGGTGTCTACGTCCGGCGCGGTAGTCGGCGCTGTGAATAACATCGAAAATCTTACACAAAACAGTCAAAGCCACAATGTACAGAATGTAGTAGCTAATTTAAACCATTCTCCAACGCTTAACGTCCGTTCACGTGCAGAATTCAAAGACTGTCAAATCAACATAAACATTACAAAGAAGTAAGTTGATAAGCGGTGGCCTCGTGTGGTATTGAAAATTTCGAGTTCATTATCTACTTGCACAAATCCCATAATACACCTCTTTTACCCCCCAAAAATTTGCATAGGCATTGTTTTAGATTACTCTTGGGACATGTTCATGTCCCAGGAGAAATTGCAAACAATGAGTATGCAAAATTTTGGGGGGGTTAAAGAGGTGCATTATGGTATTGTGTAAGTAGTGAATTGTTAGTGAACGAGTGCAGGTAAATCCCGATAATTCACGAGCAACGAGTGCGTTAACCTGTAATTATTAAAGCTTTCTATTCATAATCGTGGTATGTATCTCTGACCATTGATGTGTAGCCTGTCATGGGCCAATTTGGCGTCGCGCCCTTCTTTCTTTGCTTCTCAATTTTCGATGGGCCTCTTCGTATTTCCACAGTCTCTCTGGGGAAATCTTGTGAAATTCCGAGGAATGTTCCAGCGAGAATACGAACGTTAGATCGTACGAGTTCTTTATTCTTGTAGAAACTAAACTTGATCATGATAGGGCGCAGCTTCTCACCATTTGAATTTCGTTTAGCAAGTCGATATGCACGTTCTATTGAAATTCCGTCGATGTCGTCTTCTTTCAAAATTCAATTCGTCTTCTAGCAACGAGTAAGGCAACCGGATTCGGTCTGGGCACTAGTTTCGTTCATTTCTTCAGGAATACCATAAAATATCAAATTATTTCTGTAACTACGACTTTCTAATTTAATTGCGCGTTCCTTCTCAAAGCTGGCACTTTTTGTCAGGTTGTTCACACCTTTCTCCGGCTCAGAGATCGTCTTTCCTTGAGCATCAACTCGTACAGTAAGAATGTTGATAGACTCGTGAGCGAACCCAAGGATTTTTTCCAGATCAGCATTACTGACTTTTTTTCCAACTGCTATTGCTTATCTTTAACCTCGCCAATTTCTTCATCTGCGCCAGAACCAGGTCAAATTTACGGTTCATCTCAATTATAGAGTCGGCTATATTGCGACAACCACCGCAGCTTTCCTTTGACTTCATTATTTTCGGTTTGTGAACCTGATTCTTTTCTCTTCGTCCTTTTTCGACCTGTCTCCGGAACTTCGCTTCCCATTTGGTCTGCCATAATTAGTGCTTTTGGCGCGTGGAGAAGTTGTTTAATTAAGCCATTTTGAGCGAAAGACTGGCAGGCATCAAAAAAGTGCGTCCGTCCGCTCTGGAAGTCGGTCCCGAATCCCAGCTGACGTATGTGCTGTTTTCCATGGCAAGGTCAATTATATACATGCCGTAAAAATCGGTTTTGTTTATTTGCAAAAAAATCGGTCGTTAGATTTTCTTTAAAATTTGCATGCAAAAAGCATGTAACGATGCTCACAAATAACATTATCTTATTGTGTTTTATTTTATGCGACTTGTTTAGTAATATTAGTACTGAAAAGCTCGTTTGGGGAGTGCTAATAAAATCTTTACTGTACTGTACTATACTGTACTATTTAAATACTAATTTAACAGAGAGATCTCCAATTATCTCTCGTTGAAGGTTTACTGGAATAACTAAAACTTTCTCTGTTAAAGTTCGATTTTTTTAATTGTTTCCTAAAGTATTTTGATTCGTACGGAATTTGTTGAACTTTGTCGTGAGTAATTCTCGAGAAATAGACGTATTTCCGAGAAAAACATTCCGCATTCAGTCTCAATTTTCTACTTACTACGCATGCGCTGCATTTAAGGTAGCTGAACACAGTTTTTGATACCTCTGTTTCATTTATATCTTTTTCTCTAAAACCCTTGATCCTTTAGTTGCCAAATGGCAGCAAGTTAACAACACAAAATGTTTTCTTTCAGAGCGCGAGCTGAAAAAAGCATTGCGCGACACATTGACGCGAGCGGCGTAGTTGGGACCTAGTAATTTTTGATTGGTTCGTTCTGAGCATGCGCATGCAAGTTATCCTGGACTCTTCTTTCGCCCGCCCGGGTTCAGACCCTATATGGGGCGGGAAGAAAGGAGAGTTCAGGGACTGGACTAGGATAATTAAAGATCTGTTTGTTAAATTATTATTAGAATAGCGTTAACTTGTGAGTATCGTTGCAAGCTTGTTGCATGCAAATTATAAAGAAAATCTAATGACTAGATTTTCTGCAAATAAACAAAACCAATTTTAAACACCTGTTTATATTCAATCATGTTGCTATGACAACTGCACATGCGTCAGCTTAATTATCAAAAAGCTGACGTTTCTTTGACGTTGATATTGTCGTAAGACGTACAAATTGAAATATGGTTTATCGTGGTCTGTACTCTTATCGACAACGAGTACGCATCATTACTCTTTTCCCAAACATTTTTTTCGCATTGTTTCTGTATGTTGAGCGATTTTTGCAAAAGTTTTTGAAAGAAAAGTCTGACGCGTACAAGTAGCTCATTTGCATAATGCAGCGCGTGCACTTTTAAGTCCTAGTCGGTGTTTTCAGTTGTCAACAAATCTTGGAAAAGATTTCTTTCGTTATCTTTGATACTGTGATAAAAAAACAAATCGAATGATTAATTGACATGTTTTTAATCAATCTGAATGCAGAAATTGTTGCTTGTACATTATCATTCAGAAAATCGCGACACAAGCCAAATCTGGAAAGTACTTTCAAATATGGTTTTCCCCCCGATTTGGGGGGAAAAATTGGCGGCGTTCTGAGCATGCGGATGCAAGTTATCCTGGACTTTTCTTTCGCCCGCCCAGGTTCAGCCCCTATATGGGGCGGGAAGAAAGGAGAGTTCAGGGACTGGACCATAATTATCCCTGGTTGAAGTTTCACTGGCATATCTTGAATTTCCTTTGTTAAAGTTCAATGTTTTTCAATCCTCCAGTTACTTATTTTCTAAAGTATCTTGGTGTCGGCAAAATGTCGTGAAATTCTAATGATTAGTTCTCGAGAAATACACGTCTCTACGAGCAGTCAATTTTTCACTCAATCGCAATTTTTTCGACTTACTACGCATGCGCTGCATTCAACTGGGTTCTTCCGGGTTCTTTTGCGTCGTTTCTTTTAGCAACAAGAAAAAAGCTGAGCTGAGTTCTTTGCATCGTTACCTTCTCTAACATACCTTTGTAATATAAGAATAAAACAGATAATACATTGTGTTCATTTGTCAAGAAAAATAGTACAGATAGCGCGGACATTGAGCAAATAAAATTGAAAAATTAAGCGAGACTTACCTGAAAGTTGAAGTTTGATTGGAATTCTATCGAGTCATCAACTTCCACCAAGGGATCAAGGAATTAGTTTTAACGGGGTAGTTTTAGCGACGACTTAGAGTTTCATGCATGACTGGTCACGCCACTCAATCTTGAGCCAATGACGAGTGCCGTTATATAAAAAATACATTGCAGTAATTTATGCGTTAGGTTCGGCACATGAGGAGAACGCCTTATGAATCAGTCGCCGCTCCAGCGTCGCA
The DNA here is from genome assembly GCA_019787425.1 of Platygyra sinensis. Taxonomy (NCBI): domain Eukaryota; kingdom Metazoa; phylum Cnidaria; class Anthozoa; order Scleractinia; family Merulinidae; genus Platygyra; species Platygyra sinensis. The sequence continues at coordinate 13,929 of JAHPZR010027364.1, forward strand.
TAGTGCGACAGACCCTGCCGAATTTAATGCTGTCTGCTGCTCCAAACCTAACCTACCGAACCAAACTGATTCAAACGCCGCTCTTCTGCCGTACTTAACTCATCAGTTAGGTTCGGCGCATGAATGGAGCGGCGTTTGGAACGGGCCTGAGAGATGCTGAAGAATTCAATTAAGAATTCAATTTAGCTTAAGAATTCAATTAAGATTTTTCTTTTCAGGCAATCTCTTCAATAGTCGTCAAGGTACGAATTTTATATAGCTAATTTGAACTGTAATATATTATTGTATTTAAATTAGTCGAGATTTTATTATTTAGAGACATTAATTGTAAAGCGCTATTGATCTGTCATTGTAAATAGCGCTCTATAAGAAATAAATAATTAATTATTATTATTATGCTGGGTTCTTTGTATCGATACTTTTTCTAACATACATTTGTAATAAAAGAATAAAACTATAAACACTGTATGTTTAATTATGAAGAAAAACAGCACAGACAATGCGTGCAATGAGCAAATTTAATGATCGTTGAATCGATGGCATGTTTGCTCTTTTTCCAATCGTTGTGCGCTCGCTGAATAGCATCAGCAGAGTTTCGCGCGCCTTGTAGCCCCAAGATGACAGGATTCGATGTCTTGTGAATAGAAATCTTGAATTTTTTTGACTTGGCACATTAATTCTTTGTTCATTTTTGGACAATGTGGAAACAACTGTAAATAAAACCTCAAGTAGGGATCACTGGTCGCTGCGCTCACGCGTGAGATATCGAGTTGAACACGAGAAGATAAAATTCATACCCACAGGCGGGCATGTAATATTCTGTTTATTATATAAGCACCAGTGAAATACCGAACCATTTCAATGGTGTTAAAGTAGAACGTGTCGTAACTAAACATGGAAGGAGTACACGGCCTTAAAGCATGCACAGAAAACAAATTCCTCTTATACAATGTGATAAAGTCTAAAATGCAGGCCCTTAGAATTCTAGATTTTGAGAAAAGCCAGTTGTAAACAACAAAGTCGCGATTTATTATCTAACCATATTGACGGTGATCTCTTCACGTGTGAAGATATGAAGTTTTCTCGAGAAAGTTCACTTGGTATTTCACTGGTGTTTATTATGTTTATATAATAAAATACAATAGTATTTAAATGCTTAAAGTGGTACTGCGACCAAAAAAACAATTCTTTTTTTCTTTGGATTTCAAAACTATAACTGACCCAAGTTTTAAGTTCTGATTTTAAAAAGGCACTTTTTTGTTTTAACTGGAAATTTCTTATTTATTGGTCCGCCATTGCTAACTTTAAAATCTTGAGAGAGCTGGGTCGAGGAGAAAATGACGTCAAAGACTCTCTAGTTTAAGACTCTCTAGTTTAAGAATGCTATGCGTGTGTACGCGGATTAATTAATATGCAGCACGGGAGTTTTGGGCTTTCAGACTTTTAAACCCGTGTTTTGCATGTATAATAAGTTGCGTTTACACGCTGAAATTTTAAGCTAGTGAGTAAATGACGTCATTTTCTCTAGATCCAACCCTCTGAGGTCTAATCAGTCAGTTTTGAACGTGAGTAATGGCGGACCTTGAAATCCAAAACTTACACTCAAAATAAACAGCCTTTGGATAAAACTCAAAGCTCAAAATTTTGCCAGTTAGGTGTTAAATCTCTTTTCGGTTTAGAGATATTAACGTTTTTGTATTATGCAAATGAGGTAAGTGATGATGACGTAGTATACTGTGCAACTAAAATGGTAAATTGCTGATTTAAGAATGTCTCTAGAAATATTAGAGCAGTGTTCTTCAAACTTGGCTCCAGAAATGTACATCACAAAAGAAACAAAATGACATCTCTTGGGCTGCTGCCATGATCGGCATGAGAACAGTTTTGCTGCTGGTCCTGTCTCAATCAGAATTGAAATTCCCAGTTTTTGTCTAAACCAAGTACCATCCACTCCCACCAATCTAATGAGGAGAGTAAAGACCATATGGGAACCATGTCTGTTCCGAGCAAGACCCCCTGTTGCACTTAAAAGGTTGGAAATAGGGACATTTGGTTTTTCACAGAAAGGGACTGGAGTTAAGTGAGTTGCCATGGCAATGGCACCAGTGGTGTCATTTTGTTTCTTTTGTGATTTACTCTTCTGATGCCAAGTTTGAAGATTACCGCTCTAATATTTCTAGATACTCTTAATTCAGTATTTTACAATTCTAGTTGCACAGTTTACTACGTCATCACTTTTTGAATTTGCATATTACAAAAACGTTAATATTTCTAAAACGGAAAACGATATTCCAAAAAGGATAATGCCATTCTTCTGTATTTTGATAAGCTTTTCAAATAAGTGGCAATTATTTTTCATTTCATGGGCACTTAAACTTTTCTAACGGCTGTACAGCTGGTACGTTAACAGCTATAAAGTTTTTAATCCCAAGAAATATTTAAAGCATTCTTTTTGAAATAAATGCATTGATTACTGGAATTCCTTACCAAAAAACGTTGTTGAGGCAGACAATATGTAAAAGAAGTCTTGCCTGTGCTCTGTTCTGTTGTTAAGCACGCAGGAAGTGATTTACAACAGAACAGAGCACAGTCGAGGCTTCTTTATTTCTTTTATGATAAAGAATTCAATATCCTCACGCATTCACGAAACTTTAATTTCAAAAGGCGTAAAAGTGACGTCAGCCGTGTACTAATCTCTGATAAAACACGCTAAAATACGCCAATCACAATCCTTGTTAGAGTTGTTCAAATAATTTGATTGGCTAACGTGACGACAGCTGTCAATCACAAACTGGACTTCGGCTAAACTTTCACTTTCGCGCTGCTTTCGAGAAAAGAAAGATGCCTTCAAAGGAATGCGGCCGCATTGTGACTCACGAAAACGTGCCTTTTCTAATAGAAGTTACGAAAGAAGGAACTCAAAGCTTGCGGATAAAAATGTCAAATGCTGAGTTGTATTTGAAAGAAGCCATAGTTATTAACGGCTTTTACCTGCTTGCAGCAAGATTGCTCAAACTAACGTCAAAGTTGGAGTAGGGTACACGAACTTGTTCAACTCCAAACACAGGAGCAAGCTTTCAACTGATTACTCGTCGGGTGAGCGATGATACGGAATTGTTGAGGTTCAATTCATTTTCGTTGAGATGACCGGAGCCGCTGCTACTAAGCAAGCGAGCTTTACAGGTAAGTGTTGTTTTGAATATTTTTTTACAAAAAGAAAGGTTCTCATCATAAACAGAGACAGCTCAATGGTATTCTCATCCTCGGAAACCCAGGGGCTACTTGCTGGGACGATGCGATATTTTCGGGCGAAAGTTTACTTCAAGAGCTGGAGAGCCCCTGGGAACTTATTCTTACCGAACCAGTTCCAGTCTCCCTCTGATTGGCCAGAAAATGGCCAATCAGCGGGGAGTTCTAGCCGGGTAACTCTGTCGCCTTCTTACACAAAGCATTTTTCTTCATCGATCGATCTGGTTGTACGTGCGACGGGGAGATTGTCGTGGAAAGTTTCAGAAAAAAATATTCTACGAAGCCGAGGGAATCACAAGGCTTAACATGGGGCTACTCTTCCACCAATTTTCTCGGCGGATTTATCGAAGGTATATCATAAATTTCTATAGTTAATGTACGCGATTTCGACATAGTTGCGTGGCCCGTGTAACGGCGATTTGCATATCGTGCAAAGTTTCAGAAGTTATTCTACGATCGAGGCGAAATAAGAAGTAACCGTGGGTACTCGACTAGCTTTCTCCGCAACAAAAAGCAACAGTGTAGAAATCGCGTACATTAACTATAAAAATTTACGATATACCTTTTTGTGTCTGCCTACCACCGAACTCTACAACATGGCAGTGTTGAAGAATTTTAACATGGCACCAAGGCTTTGTGACTACTAAATCAAAAGAAATTGTTGAGTTATTCCATTAACCCAGCATAGGTACTTTTGTTTTAGTTCCCTAAGCCTCGCAGCCATATTAAAATGTTGACTCATCCAAACTGGCCTATTGTATAGTCATATAAAAATAAACTTCAGTGTATATATATATATTTCAAATTTCCTCTTTGATTATTACTTAGGCTTATAGAGAGACACTACTAGTTCACACTGTATTTGTTCATCGCTGAATTTTGAATTTCTTGGAGAACATTAGCCCGTTAGGTGAGATGCCAAACATCGATTCCGCAAAGGTCCTCTTCTAGGCTGACCACATTTTGTGCAAGCATGAGCTTTCTCCCTGGGTGGCTCGCTACTTGCTTGGCACTCGTAGCTTTCAAGAGCAATCTGTGCTTCAGCTGTGAAAGAAATAATACTATTGACTTCCATATATCAGACTTCTAGGCTATTAAACCCTCATAGAATACATGTATCTCATGCAAATAGTTTTGGAAGTAATACGTCAAAAAACGAGTGCGAGTGTTTCATCAAGGGCTCCAAACAGCAAGAAACAGATGAAAGCAAGAGGCCGCAGGCCGAGTGCTTTTATTGTTTCTAGGTGTTCGGAACCCCTGATGAAACACGAAGCACGAGTTTTTGACATGACTTCTCAATCATGCCTAAAAATACAATACAATAAAGCATGCAAAATTAATGTATTCCCAACGGGAATGGTAAATAACTCATGCAAGTCTGCCTGTATTTTGAAAGCAGTTTGTCGCATGTTAGCAGTGTACGGGATAGTGTGTGGTCTGAAGCGTTATTTGGGAGACAAAAATGGCGACTAGACGTTGAATTCTCTTCATGCTCACGATAAAAGGTACGGGAAATTAAGCGCGTTGTTTTTGCTTGTTTCGTATTATTTATCTCGGGAATAGTTTCACTTTTAATTTAAAGTAATATGCTCTTGTTGGTGGATTAATTACAATTGGTTCGGCATTTTTAGGCGTGCCTTAGATACAGAGATGAAGGATGCTATGAAAGAAGGCATCCATGTCAAGTGTCAAAAGGAGGAGAAAGAATTTTTCACTGCCAAAGAAGAAAGAAAATTCTGGTAGATGAACTTATAAGGAACGAGCTCAGCTGAGTCATTGTATACAGTGTATTTTTACAGTGTATTTTTACAGTTAACTTCTTTATTTAATGTTGCGTTACACGTGGGAACTTTCCAGAATTGTAATTTCCACGTTGTGAATAACTTTTCGTAAGGTACAGTATATTGCCCAGTATCCGGACACTTCAGTTTAGAAATGTTGTAACTTTCCTTGGAAAGATTTCCGTATAACCCCATACATTTATTATGTATGCAGAATCATTAATTATGTATGCGCTCTTTTGTTTTTGAAGACAATAGAAAGTCCCTAAGGTATTGAATATATACTTTGATAATAACTACTTACCGTATGAATAAAAGAGGATTTGATTGCGCGCTGTTGCGGGCTATTGCGCGCTGTGTTTTCGCCGATTCTCTTCTTCCTCTAGCTCCGTTCTTCTCTCTTTTTTCTTCTCTATATCACCCAGGCTCCTTGCGCATTTTTTTTCCTATTTTTCTTGTACCCTATCAGGTCTCGAACCACTTACCTCTAGCATACATCTCGCCTATCAGTCTCTCTTGTACACCACTACACTACGAGGTTCAGTTGAGCATTATCCCTCCAAAAATAATTTATATTTTACCTAAACCGTTTGCATTCCCAAAAATTTGCATGACAATTTACTTATTCAAGTGTTTAACGCATGTTGCACGCTGCACGAAAACATGCATCGCATTTGTGGGTCCCTGGTGAATAAAAGGGGAAGAGAATGATTTATTTCCCTCGACTTCAGCAGTACTCTTAGTTACGTACACATCAATGTCTACAATGAATTTCCTTAAACTCTGCAAAATTTTGCCGGATCACGACCAGTGCATACAGTGGTACAAGGAACACAACCTGCTGGCGTCGTCAATAAAGTGTCCGCGGGAAAATTTTAGCAATGCATGGAGGTGGAGACGACGAGATCCTTCGCGAAATGGATACGAATCGCGATGTCCAAGAAGAAACTGCAATGACATGGCGTTAATGCGCACTGAAAATACATGGACGGGAGTCAAACAAAAAACATCCAAAGATCTCTCCGAAAGCTATCTACGGGAA
>JAHPZR010027364.1:27500-40000 GCA_019787425.1 Platygyra sinensis
CGGAGAGATCTTTGGATGTTTTTTGTTTGACTCCCGTCCATGTATTTTCAGTGCGCATTAACGCCATGTCATTGCAGTTTCTTCTTGGACATCGCGATTCGTATCCATTTCGCGAAGGATCTCGTCGTCTCCACCTCCATGCATTGCTAAAATTTTCCCGCGGACACTTTATTGACGACGCCAGCAGGTTGTGTTCCTTGTACCACTGTATGCACTGGTCGTGATCCGGCAAAATTTTGCAGAGTTTAAGGAAATTCATTGTAGACATTGATGTGTACGTAACTAAGAGTACTGCTGAAGTCGAGGGAAATAAATCATTCTCTTCCCCTTTTATTCACCAGGGACCCACAAATGCGATGCATGTTTTCGTGCAGCGTGCAACATGCGTTAAACACTTGAATAAGTAAATTGTCATGCAAATTTTTGGGAATGCAAACGGTTTAGGTAAAATATAAATTATTTTTGGAGGGATAATGCTCAACTGAACCTCGTAGTGTAGTGGTGTACAAGAGAGACTGATAGGCGAGATGTATGCTAGAGGTAAGTGGTTCGAGACCTGATAGGGTACAAGAAAAATAGGAAAAAAAATGCGCAAGGAGCCTGGGTGATATAGAGAAGAAAAAAGAGAGAAGAACGGAGCTAGAGGAAGAAGAGAATCGGCGAAAACACAGCGCGCAATAGCCCGCAACAGCGCGCAATCAAATCCTCTTTTATTCATACGGTAAGTAGTTATTATCAAAGTATATATTCAATACCTTAGGGACTTTCTATTGTCTTCAAAAACAAAAGAGCGCATACATAATTAATGATTCTGCATACATAATAAATGTATGGGGTTATACGGAAATCTTTCCAAGGAAAGTTACAACATTTCTAAACTGAAGTGTCCGGATACTGGGCAATATACTGTACCTTACGAAAAGTTATTCACAACGTGGAAATTACAATTCTGGAAAGTTCCCACGTGTAACGCAACATTAAATAAAGAAGTTAACTGTAAAAATACACTGTAAAAATACACTGTATACAATGACTCAGCTGAGCTCGTTCCTTATAAGTTCATCTACCAGAATTTTCTTTCTTCTTTGGCAGTGAAAAATTCTTTCTCCTCCTTTTGACACTTGACATGGATGCCTTCTTTCATAGCATCCTTCATCTCTGTATCTAAGGCACGCCTAAAAATGCCGAACCAATTGTAATTAATCCACCAACAAGAGCATATTACTTTAAATTAAAAGTGAAACTATTCCCGAGATAAATAATACGAAACAAGCAAAAACAACGCGCTTAATTTCCCGTACCTTTTATCGTGAGCATGAAGAGAATTCAACGTCTAGTCGCCATTTTTGTCTCCCAAATAACGCTTCAGACCACACACTATCCCGTACACTGCTAACATGCGACAAACTGCTTTCAAAATACAGGCAGACTTGCATGAGTTATTTACCATTCCCGTTGGGAATACATTAATTTTGCATGCTTTATTGTATTGTATTTTTAGGCATGATTGAGAAGTCATGTCAAAAACTCGTGCTTCGTGTTTCATCAGGGGTTCCGAACACCTAGAAACAATAAAAGCACTCGGCCTGCGGCCTCTTGCTTTCATCTGTTTCTTGCTGTTTGGAGCCCTTGATGAAACACTCGCACTCGTTTTTTGACGTATTACTTCCAAAACTATTTGCATGAGATACATGTATTCTATGAGGGTTTAATAGCCTAGAAGTCTGATATATGGAAGTCAATAGTATTATTTCTTTCACAGCTGAAGCACAGATTGCTCTTGAAAGCTACGAGTGCCAAGCAAGTAGCGAGCCACCCAGGGAGAAAGCTCATGCTTGCACAAAATGTGGTCAGCCTAGAAGAGGACCTTTGCGGAATCGATGTTTGGCATCTCACCTAACGGGCTAATGTTCTCCAAGAAATTCAAAATTCAGCGATGAACAAATACAGTGTGAACTAGTAGTGTCTCTCTATAAGCCTAAGTAATAATCAAAGAGGAAATTTGAAATATATATATATACACTGAAGTTTATTTTTATATGACTATACAATAGGCCAGTTTGGATGAGTCAACATTTTAATATGGCTGCGAGGCTTAGGGAACTAAAACAAAAGTACCTATGCTGGGTTAATGGAATAACTCAACAATTTCTTTTGATTTAGTAGTCACAAAGCCTTGGTGCCATGTTAAAATTCTTCAACACTGCCATGTTGTAGAGTTCGGTGGTAGGCAGACACAAAAAGGTATATCGTAAATTTTTATAGTTAATGTACGCGATTTCTACACTGTTGCTTTTTGTTGCGGAGAAAGCTAGTCGAGTACCCACGGTTACTTCTTATTTCGCCTCGATCGTAGAATAACTTCTGAAACTTTGCACGATATGCAAATCGCCGTTACACGGGCCACGCAACTATGTCGAAATCGCGTACATTAACTATAGAAATTTATGATATACCTTCGATAAATCCGCCGAGAAAATTGGTGGAAGAGTAGCCCCATGTTAAGCCTTGTGATTCCCTCGGCTTCGTAGAATATTTTTTTCTGAAACTTTCCACGACAATCTCCCCGTCGCACGTACAACCAGATCGATCGATGAAGAAAAATGCTTTGTGTAAGAAGGCGACAGAGTTACCCGGCTAGAACTCCCCGCTGATTGGCCATTTTCTGGCCAATCAGAGGGAGACTGGAACTGGTTCGGTAAGAATAAGTTCCCAGGGGCTCTCCAGCTCTTGAAGTAAACTTTCGCCCGAAAATATCGCATCGTCCCAGCAAGTAGCCCCTGGGTTTCCGAGGATGAGAATACCATTGAGCTGTCTCTGTTTATGATGAGAACCTTTCTTTTTGTAAAAAAATATTCAAAACAACACTTACCTGTAAAGCTCGCTTGCTTAGTAGCAGCGGCTCCGGTCATCTCAACGAAAATGAATTGAACCTCAACAATTCCGTATCATCGCTCACCCGACGAGTAATCAGTTGAAAGCTTGCTCCTGTGTTTGGAGTTGAACAAGTTCGTGTACCCTACTCCAACTTTGACGTTAGTTTGAGCAATCTTGCTGCAAGCAGGTAAAAGCCGTTAATAACTATGGCTTCTTTCAAATACAACTCAGCATTTGACATTTTTATCCGCAAGCTTTGAGTTCCTTCTTTCGTAACTTCTATTAGAAAAGGCACGTTTTCGTGAGTCACAATGCGGCCGCATTCCTTTGAAGGCATCTTTCTTTTCTCGAAAGCAGCGCGAAAGTGAAAGTTTAGCCGAAGTCCAGTTTGTGATTGACAGCTGTCGTCACGTTAGCCAATCAAATTATTTGAACAACTCTAACAAGGATTGTGATTGGCGTATTTTAGCGTGTTTTATCAGAGATTAGTACACGGCTGACGTCACTTTTACGCCTTTTGAAATTAAAGTTTCGTGAATGCGTGAGGATATTGAATTCTTTATCATAAAAGAAATAAAGAAGCCTCGACTGTGCTCTGTTCTGTTGTAAATCACTTCCTGCGTGCTTAACAACAGAACAGAGCACAGGCAAGACTTCTTTTACATATTGTCTGCCTCAACAACGTTTTTTGGTAAGGAATTCCAGTAATCAATGCATTTATTTCAAAAAGAATGCTTTAAATATTTCTTGGGATTAAAAACTTTATAGCTGTTAACGTACCAGCTGTACAGCCGTTAGAAAAGTTTAAGTGCCCATGAAATGAAAAATAATTGCCACTTATTTGAAAAGCTTATCAAAATACAGAAGAATGGCATTATCCTTTTTGGAATATCGTTTTCCGTTTTAGAAATATTAACGTTTTTGTAATATGCAAATTCAAAAAGTGATGACGTAGTAAACTGTGCAACTAGAATTGTAAAATACTGAATTAAGAGTATCTAGAAATATTAGAGCGGTAATCTTCAAACTTGGCATCAGAAGAGTAAATCACAAAAGAAACAAAATGACACCACTGGTGCCATTGCCATGGCAACTCACTTAACTCCAGTCCCTTTCTGTGAAAAACCAAATGTCCCTATTTCCAACCTTTTAAGTGCAACAGGGGGTCTTGCTCGGAACAGACATGGTTCCCATATGGTCTTTACTCTCCTCATTAGATTGGTGGGAGTGGATGGTACTTGGTTTAGACAAAAACTGGGAATTTCAATTCTGATTGAGACAGGACCAGCAGCAAAACTGTTCTCATGCCGATCATGGCAGCAGCCCAAGAGATGTCATTTTGTTTCTTTTGTGATGTACATTTCTGGAGCCAAGTTTGAAGAACACTGCTCTAATATTTCTAGAGACATTCTTAAATCAGCAATTTACCATTTTAGTTGCACAGTATACTACGTCATCATCACTTACCTCATTTGCATAATACAAAAACGTTAATATCTCTAAACCGAAAAGAGATTTAACACCTAACTGGCAAAATTTTGAGCTTTGAGTTTTATCCAAAGGCTGTTTATTTTGAGTGTAAGTTTTGGATTTCAAGGTCCGCCATTACTCACGTTCAAAACTGACTGATTAGACCTCAGAGGGTTGGATCTAGAGAAAATGACGTCATTTACTCACTAGCTTAAAATTTCAGCGTGTAAACGCAACTTATTATACATGCAAAACACGGGTTTAAAAGTCTGAAAGCCCAAAACTCCCGTGCTGCATATTAATTAATCCGCGTACACACGCATAGCATTCTTAAACTAGAGAGTCTTAAACTAGAGAGTCTTTGACGTCATTTTCTCCTCGACCCAGCTCTCTCAAGATTTTAAAGTTAGCAATGGCGGACCAATAAATAAGAAATTTCCAGTTAAAACAAAAAAGTGCCTTTTTAAAATCAGAACTTAAAACTTGGGTCAGTTATAGTTTTGAAATCCAAAGAAAAAAAGAATTGTTTTTTTGGTCGCAGTACCACTTTAAGCATTTAAATACTATTGTATTTTATTATATAAACATAATAAACACCAGTGAAATACCAAGTGAACTTTCTCGAGAAAACTTCATATCTTCACACGTGAAGAGATCACCGTCAATATGGTTAGATAATAAATCGCGACTTTGTTGTTTACAACTGGCTTTTCTCAAAATCTAGAATTCTAAGGGCCTGCATTTTAGACTTTATCACATTGTATAAGAGGAATTTGTTTTCTGTGCATGCTTTAAGGCCGTGTACTCCTTCCATGTTTAGTTACGACACGTTCTACTTTAACACCATTGAAATGGTTCGGTATTTCACTGGTGCTTATATAATAAACAGAATATTACATGCCCGCCTGTGGGTATGAATTTTATCTTCTCGTGTTCAACTCGATATCTCACGCGTGAGCGCAGCGACCAGTGATCCCTACTTGAGGTTTTATTTACAGTTGTTTCCACATTGTCCAAAAATGAACAAAGAATTAATGTGCCAAGTCAAAAAAATTCAAGATTTCTATTCACAAGACATCGAATCCTGTCATCTTGGGGCTACAAGGCGCGCGAAACTCTGCTGATGCTATTCAGCGAGCGCACAACGATTGGAAAAAGAGCAAACATGCCATCGATTCAACGATCATTAAATTTGCTCATTGCACGCATTGTCTGTGCTGTTTTTCTTCATAATTAAACATACAGTGTTTATAGTTTTATTCTTTTATTACAAATGTATGTTAGAAAAAGTATCGATACAAAGAACCCAGCATAATAATAATAATTAATTATTTATTTCTTATAGAGCGCTATTTACAATGACAGATCAATAGCGCTTTACAATTAATGTCTCTAAATAATAAAATCTCGACTAATTTAAATACAATAATATATTACAGTTCAAATTAGCTATATAAAATTCGTACCTTGACGACTATTGAAGAGATTGCCTGAAAAGAAAAATCTTAATTGAATTCTTAAGCTAAATTGAATTCTTAATTGAATTCTTCAGCATCTCTCAGGCCCGTTCCAAACGCCGCTCCATTCATGCGCCGAACCTAACTGATGAGTTAAGTACGGCAGAAGAGCGGCGTTTGAATCAGTTTGGTTCGGTAGGTTAGGTTTGGAGCAGCAGACAGCATTAAATTCGGCAGGGTCTGTCGCACTATGCGACGCTGGAGCGGCGACTGATTCATAAGGCGTTCTCCTCATGTGCCGAACCTAACGCATAAATTACTGCAATGTATTTTTTATATAACGGCACTCGTCATTGGCTCAAGATTGAGTGGCGTGACCAGTCATGCATGAAACTCTAAGTCGTCGCTAAAACTACCCCGTTAAAACTAATTCCTTGATCCCTTGGTGGAAGTTGATGACTCGATAGAATTCCAATCAAACTTCAACTTTCAGGTAAGTCTCGCTTAATTTTTCAATTTTATTTGCTCAATGTCCGCGCTATCTGTACTATTTTTCTTGACAAATGAACACAATGTATTATCTGTTTTATTCTTATATTACAAAGGTATGTTAGAGAAGGTAACGATGCAAAGAACTCAGCTCAGCTTTTTTCTTGTTGCTAAAAGAAACGACGCAAAAGAACCCGGAAGAACCCAGTTGAATGCAGCGCATGCGTAGTAAGTCGAAAAAATTGCGATTGAGTGAAAAATTGACTGCTCGTAGAGACGTGTATTTCTCGAGAACTAATCATTAGAATTTCACGACATTTTGCCGACACCAAGATACTTTAGAAAATAAGTAACTGGAGGATTGAAAAACATTGAACTTTAACAAAGGAAATTCAAGATATGCCAGTGAAACTTCAACCAGGGATAATTATGGTCCAGTCCCTGAACTCTCCTTTCTTCCCGCCCCATATAGGGGCTGAACCTGGGCGGGCGAAAGAAAAGTCCAGGATAACTTGCATCCGCATGCTCAGAACGCCGCCAATTTTTCCCCCCAAATCGGGGGGAAAACCATATTTGAAAGTACTTTCCAGATTTGGCTTGTGTCGCGATTTTCTGAATGATAATGTACAAGCAACAATTTCTGCATTCAGATTGATTAAAAACATGTCAATTAATCATTCGATTTGTTTTTTTATCACAGTATCAAAGATAACGAAAGAAATCTTTTCCAAGATTTGTTGACAACTGAAAACACCGACTAGGACTTAAAAGTGCACGCGCTGCATTATGCAAATGAGCTACTTGTACGCGTCAGACTTTTCTTTCAAAAACTTTTGCAAAAATCGCTCAACATACAGAAACAATGCGAAAAAAATGTTTGGGAAAAGAGTAATGATGCGTACTCGTTGTCGATAAGAGTACAGACCACGATAAACCATATTTCAATTTGTACGTCTTACGACAATATCAACGTCAAAGAAACGTCAGCTTTTTGATAATTAAGCTGACGCATGTGCAGTTGTCATAGCAACATGATTGAATATAAACAGGTGTTTAAAATTGGTTTTGTTTATTTGCAGAAAATCTAGTCATTAGATTTTCTTTATAATTTGCATGCAACAAGCTTGCAACGATACTCACAAGTTAACGCTATTCTAATAATAATTTAACAAACAGATCTTTAATTATCCTAGTCCAGTCCCTGAACTCTCCTTTCTTCCCGCCCCATATAGGGTCTGAACCCGGGCGGGCGAAAGAAGAGTCCAGGATAACTTGCATGCGCATGCTCAGAACGAACCAATCAAAAATTACTAGGTCCCAACTACGCCGCTCGCGTCAATGTGTCGCGCAATGCTTTTTTCAGCTCGCGCTCTGAAAGAAAACATTTTGTGTTGTTAACTTGCTGCCATTTGGCAACTAAAGGATCAAGGGTTTTAGAGAAAAAGATATAAATGAAACAGAGGTATCAAAAACTGTGTTCAGCTACCTTAAATGCAGCGCATGCGTAGTAAGTAGAAAATTGAGACTGAATGCGGAATGTTTTTCTCGGAAATACGTCTATTTCTCGAGAATTACTCACGACAAAGTTCAACAAATTCCGTACGAATCAAAATACTTTAGGAAACAATTAAAAAAATCGAACTTTAACAGAGAAAGTTTTAGTTATTCCAGTAAACCTTCAACGAGAGATAATTGGAGATCTCTCTGTTAAATTAGTATTTAAATAGTACAGTATAGTACAGTACAGTAAAGATTTTATTAGCACTCCCCAAACGAGCTTTTCAGTACTAATATTACTAAACAAGTCGCATAAAATAAAACACAATAAGATAATGTTATTTGTGAGCATCGTTACATGCTTTTTGCATGCAAATTTTAAAGAAAATCTAACGACCGATTTTTTTGCAAATAAACAAAACCGATTTTTACGGCATGTATATAATTGACCTTGCCATGGAAAACAGCACATACGTCAGCTGGGATTCGGGACCGACTTCCAGAGCGGACGGACGCACTTTTTTGATGCCTGCCAGTCTTTCGCTCAAAATGGCTTAATTAAACAACTTCTCCACGCGCCAAAAGCACTAATTATGGCAGACCAAATGGGAAGCGAAGTTCCGGAGACAGGTCGAAAAAGGACGAAGAGAAAAGAATCAGGTTCACAAACCGAAAATAATGAAGTCAAAGGAAAGCTGCGGTGGTTGTCGCAATATAGCCGACTCTATAATTGAGATGAACCGTAAATTTGACCTGGTTCTGGCGCAGATGAAGAAATTGGCGAGGTTAAAGATAAGCAATAGCAGTTGGAAAAAAAGTCAGTAATGCTGATCTGGAAAAAATCCTTGGGTTCGCTCACGAGTCTATCAACATTCTTACTGTACGAGTTGATGCTCAAGGAAAGACGATCTCTGAGCCGGAGAAAGGTGTGAACAACCTGACAAAAAGTGCCAGCTTTGAGAAGGAACGCGCAATTAAATTAGAAAGTCGTAGTTACAGAAATAATTTGATATTTTATGGTATTCCTGAAGAAATGAACGAAACTAGTGCCCAGACCGAATCCGGTTGCCTTACTCGTTGCTAGAAGACGAATTGAATTTTGAAAGAAGACGACATCGACGGAATTTCAATAGAACGTGCATATCGACTTGCTAAACGAAATTCAAATGGTGAGAAGCTGCGCCCTATCATGATCAAGTTTAGTTTCTACAAGAATAAAGAACTCGTACGATCTAACGTTCGTATTCTCGCTGGAACATTCCTCGGAATTTCACAAGATTTCCCCAGAGAGACTGTGGAAATACGAAGAGGCCCATCGAAAATTGAGAAGCAAAGAAAGAAGGGCGCGACGCCAAATTGGCCCATGACAGGCTACACATCAATGGTCAGAGATACATACCACGATTATGAATAGAAAGCTTTAATAATTACAGGTTAACGCACTCGTTGCTCGTGAATTATCGGGATTTACCTGCACTCGTTCACTAACAATTCACTACTTACACAATACCATAATGCACCTCTTTAACCCCCCCAAAATTTTGCATACTCATTGTTTGCAATTTCTCCTGGGACATGAACATGTCCCAAGAGTAATCTAAAACAATGCCTATGCAAATTTTTGGGGGGTAAAAGAGGTGTATTATGGGATTTGTGCAAGTAGATAATGAACTCGAAATTTTCAATACCACACGAGGCCACCGCTTATCAACTTACTTCTTTGTAATGTTTATGTTGATTTGACAGTCTTTGAATTCTGCACGTGAACGGACGTTAAGCGTTGGAGAATGGTTTAAATTAGCTACTACATTCTGTACATTGTGGCTTTGACTGTTTTGTGTAAGATTTTCGATGTTATTCACAGCGCCGACTACCGCGCCGGACGTAGACACCTTCAAATCATGACCGACTCTGGCAAGAATATTGGAGGATTCTTTGTACTTTTCCAGGCTTTGTCTGTCACAATACGACTTGACGCTACTCTCGCCCCTGTGGCCTGAAGTCTGCATAATTCTATGAATGGGTATTCCAGCTTCATCCAGAGCAGAGATGGTTGCAGATCTAACACAATGGTTTGTGTAGACCTTGCTCAAG
Organism: Platygyra sinensis; assembly: GCA_019787425.1. NCBI lineage: Eukaryota > Metazoa > Cnidaria > Anthozoa > Scleractinia > Merulinidae > Platygyra > Platygyra sinensis. Next base: position 37,385 of record JAHPZR010027364.1, read on the forward strand.
CTTGCCGCGAGTGATATTTCCTTCATCATGTCACCCAGTTTATTCACTCCAATCGGTGAATTTTCAAACCATATTTCGTCGCCAGGCAGAAAATTTCTCTTTGGTTTCTGAAACAGTGCAGTTTGGTTAGGATTTAAGACCCTGAGAAACTTTTTGAAACATTTTACAGGACAATTTGACATTCCAGTGCTGAACATTTTTGGATCACTTTCGTCGGCTTTATCTCCGAGACCGCCTTGCTGGTTTTTCGTTTTTTCACTGATAGACATCTCCACATATTCACCGCCGTTTGCATCTTTCTTAATGACAAAACTATCTGGTGTTAAGGATCGAAGATTTTCCCTTCCACGGCGACAGAAGTGAAGGCTGATGTTGAACCAGTTCACGCGAAGTAAACTTATTGGGGTTTCGTCACTGAAAACTTTCGTCTCGTAGCACTTTTGGATGTCTTCGGAAGAAATAGATGGATGATGTCGAACTTTCGCAAAGCCTTGAGGAGGGTCTCTTATACTTTTTTCGTGACGCGTGAATGGGCATTTTTGGGGTTCCGTGAAGCGTGAATGAGGATTTATTTTTTCCGTGATTCGTGAATCTATATTTTTCCGTCCTCGGGAAACTGGTTTTCGATTTTTTCGTGATCCGTGAAATATGTTTTTACTTACGCGTGATTTGTGAACCAACGACTTTTGCGGGAATAATTCTTCACTTTTTTGGAGATGTTAGCGTCACTAAAGCTCGTAAGCTATATCAAACTAGATGAAAGAGCTGCCACAGCGACAGTGAACCAGGAGGGCCTAGAATCTACAGTCATGGACGAAAGTCTTGGAACAAATTTGCACTTTTGGCGTTTTTGCGCACACTTTAGACACGATTACAAATTTACCTGCCTAACCTCGCCCCCTTACCGTGGTGAAAACTAGTACCTACAATTTCTCTTTGGTTTTCTCATTATTCTGATTTTAATTATTGCATTGGGAAGGAAGGGGAAGAGTTCGAAAAAGTAACGCGTTTTTAAAAGAAAAGCAGTGCTTTTTTTCAAACTTCAGTTGTAAAACATTCGTTTAAATTGCATAAATGTACCAAGGACTTTTGTTCACGATTCTGATTTTCACATTTCATGGAAAAAAAAGTGCACAAATTTTAGTCGTAAGTGCATTTATGACCCGAGAATGTGAACATCTGAGATTAGAAAGGCATTTCTAAGAGTTTTTACACAGCTTTTCCGTATTTGTCAATGGTTTTGGACCCAGCTGGAAAGGTATTGATCTCAAATAATACAAAAACTTTTGTATGTGATAGCAGTGATAAAGTGTCGCTTGATTTAGATACGTAACAAATTATTAACATTGTAATGTGCAGTTGTGCAGTTACTTCAAGTTTTAAACGACAAATTTGCTATACTCTTTGGGTAGTGACGTCGATCAGCGCTCACCGGTCATCGCACAGAGCTCAGCGGCGAACAGAGACAGTGTTAATTCAATTTCCTCAAAGTATCAACTGAGTAAAAGGGGAAAATATTTTTCAACACGAGATTTATGGCACGTTTTAGAAATTACATTGTATTTCACAAATATATTAGTCACGTCACAGCACGCTGGCAGTGAATGCACCAGTTCTCACTCGATCCAGGAATGAAGAGTTCGCTCTAAAACAATTATTGACCCAGAAGAGTGAGTACCGTGTTTGCAGAGCTCAAAATTAAGTTTTTCCCAGCAATAAAGGTGTAGAAAGATCGATTTCCAAGTACAGTTCACTTCAACTTGTGTTAAATGTGAGCTTTTAGAAATAAGTGGGCAGATTTTAAGGTTTCAAAGTGGGTACTGTTGCTATCGTTACGATATGCAAATAAAAAGTGACCAGCACTTTCAAGGCCATAATATTAAAAAATGCCACACGATATCATTTCGTAAACAAATAAAGGGATATGACTTCCAGTGGCTGGAAGCCACTTTGTAATATTTGGTTCGGTACCCTTTGGACGAAATTATAGTTTTTGGGAAACCCACTCACGCCACTGGATGTATCATCTCTTCCTTTTACAGATGAATTCGAGATTTGACATTTCCACGCGATTTCCCGGGATGAAAATCTTCTGTTTTTCTTAAAAAGAAGATCTTTGCTCGTTCTTGTCGTGTGCACCATGATCTACAGTGTCCGTTGCTACCTTCACTGTTAACCGTGCTCATCCTTTCAAATACCGAACGCGTGAGTCTGAGATACAACAAGTTCCGATTTACACCTCGCATGGGGTAAAAATTAAAAAGGAAAAAAAGCGTCACTAAATAACAAAATTTAAAATATAATCATTGTGTTGCGATCTACTCACAGACTCGAGAATAAACACATTTAGAATGTGAACAACCACTGACATAACTGTCTCGAATTCTTCCGACCCTCCCCGTGTTTAGATGAGGCTATCTGAACACGGAAAAAGACAGTGCTCTATTGCTTAAATATGTTGTGCGAAACGTAAACAGAATATGTGTTTTCATGTGAAACATGACCCCGAGTGATTAAGCCTTTGCAATTTTTACGTGAAACGTGATTGCTTGCTTTTTTCTGTGAACGTGAAGCGGTTTTTGAATTTTTCGTGATGCGTGAAAAGGCTAATTGCTT
>JAHPZR010027365.1:0-30000 GCA_019787425.1 Platygyra sinensis
TGCTGTCTCGTTACCATAAGGATTAAAGGATTTGTTGACTGTTGAACTGTTCAGGGTTATCTTCTGTCACGTGTTGACAATTTGTAATTCGTTATATCGAGGCAGATTTTACATTTGGGCTTCCGGATTATGTTCGTTATATCAAAGAATTCGTTATATCGAGGTTCGTTATATGGAGGTTCTATTCCATACCTTTTGCTGTAACTTTGGCGGGGACATAGAATATCGTTCATTATATCGAGGACTTCGTTAAATAGAGGTTCGTTAAATAGAGGTTCCACTGTATCATGGTCACTTGTTTGAATTTGGATGCAGTAAATATGAAATCATGTACAATTTTTTGTACACTTTAATGTAGGGCTGCAACAATACAATTTCTCATGATACAATATATATCATTACATACAACTGACAGGTGACATAATGTTGTTCACAAACCATGAAGAGAAAAACGATGTGTTTTGTCCATGGGCCCACCAGACTGTGTCAGCCAACAACTAGTATTATTAGAACTGTGCATGCTTTTGTGTTGCCTTCTTAGAGACAAATTTCCAGAAGCACACAAAGGTACATACCTGTATTTGTTGGAATTGCATCATCCATCCTGAACTTCGCCTGTTCCCAGCAAAATACAGTTGCCATGGGAACATCAAATTTCAAGTACATGTACTTGTGCATGTACAACCATAGACATACCAAGTTGATTCTAGTTTAAAAAGGCTCAAAATCTGGCTGCATTCATTTCAATATGCACAAAGTTGAATGGTTGTAAGTAAGCATGGGGACTCTCCCCCTTCTGGCCTGAGTAGGGCTAAATGCTATCAGTCTAGTTTGCTTTCACATTAGAGGCATTGGCTCATAATTATCCCTATTTATAGTCCTTTAAGTAATGTCTAAAAAACGAGCAGAAGTGTTTTATCGGGTTTAAAACCACGAGGCGCAGCCGAGTGGTTTTAGACTGTAATCACTTTCACGTGCTGCGAGTTTTTTGAACGGCTTCAAAAACATTCCACAAAGAGCGTGTGTCTTGGGAGTCCGAACAAAGGTTCAAATTGTGAGGGGAAGATATTTGCATAGAAGAAAAACAAGCTATGCCTTATCAGTATTCTTTATATAAAGAATACTAACGAGGAGTGTTTTATCGGATATAAAGCTCATGCATGTGACGCTTTATCGGAATTTTGATAGGCTGTTAGGCTCATGAATTATTAATGAGTTTTTGAAGTTTATCTCAAAGGCTCAAAGGCAGACCAAGTTAGTTTATGGTCAGCCTTGCCTTTAATCTAGTAAATTGTTTTTTACCCATTTTAGTAAACCAGAAACATGTCAGTAAATCCAGTGCTAGTTAGGCATGATTGATGAACCAACTTAAACTGAGGTAATGAAAGATTAGAAGCGCATTGTTAATAAATCATCCATATATTGCTATTTTATTCATGTCTAGTTTCAAGTATAAGGAAGTGCAGGATAACCCTGGAAGCGTTCAGTGAGGACCATTTAAAAACTCTTTACTTCAACCCACTGCTTGAACAGATGGAAGGATTTGTGGAGCATTTTATCAGGGTACTTAATACGTCTATAAATCAAACATTAAGTTAATTTTTTTTTTTAAATTCCCTGACCATGGCAAGTTAAAGCCAGGTGTTTTTCTCAGATTGTGAAAGAACCACACCTGACCTACATGTAAGTTTACCTGAGGTAATTAACCTTGTATTAAGTTAATTGCTTGGGCAACCCATTTGACGTACAGGACCATCAATAAGGGCCAAAACCCGTAACACCTGCTATAACAGCTGAGTATGTGTGATTGGCCCTTAATGCTACATGTACAAGTGAACTTGCCCTTAGTTGACACAATTCACTCATTAAAAAAGGTATCAAGTTTGTTACAGATGTAACAATCAAGGCTACTTGTGACTCAAAACTTATAATCTTTAAGACAGCCCTGACATGTATGTGTAATCACTTTTAGTTAGCATTAATCTGACAATAGTACATGTAAGAGCAGAGTTACTTCACATGTTGATGTATGTATGAACATGTAATCAAAATACAGTACATGTACACTCACGCTCAACTCATGTCAAAAGATTATTAAGTAAGCTTGTATGAATGATGAGAGGAATGTACAGTCATCTAGTTAGTAGTAATTAGTACATTCAGGACTCTAGGTAAAAATTAATGACTTGGATTTACAGTATTCACTCAAAGGAATTGTTGAGTTGTGCTGTCCTTGCACATTAAGTACTATCACAGCACTTCTCTCCAGATGGGAGTGTGAAAGGGTATCAGTAAACTTTAACATTTATTGAATTTCCTAGTTTTGTGATGGTAAAGAAACCAGCCAAAGATGTGAAGGTCACAATACTCAAGTGTAGAGTCAACCTTTCAACTGATCAGTGACTAAAATGTTTTGATTTTTTTACATCATTATGCATAATTTTGTCAAACTGCACAACTGTACTGCCTGTATGTGATCATTATTAAATTTTCCTACAGATAAGCAAACAAGATGATCATGAATTCTATGAGCTTGTAAATACTTATTTTAGAGGAAGAAATACTCTGGCTATGGCAATTAAGGAATATGAGGTTTGTTTGTCATGTAATTGCAGTAAGTAAACTGTTTACTGTATAAAATTAATACATTGATACATCTTTAAAGTTGCTGCAAAATTAACGCAATACATGTATGTGGAACCGATAAATTTAAACTGATCTGGTACATAAACTGTTATAAACTATAATCTGCAATACAACTGTATGTACGTGCACATGTACCCTGTTCCATACAGATCTATACTCTTTGTGGCTGGTACCTTCCTTTTGTTAAGAGTTATCCACAGTACTAGACAGTGAAAATAACTGTCTAGTCACAGTTGCCATTCTTATTGTAGATTGTAGTTGCTGAGTGCGAGAAAAAGAAAGATCAACTCTGGATAACTAAGGATTTTTCAGTTACAGCTCAGGTAAATGGCAAAGCTAACATTTGTACATGTAATTATTATTAGTACGTATATATAACTATTAAGAAGATCTAGTTGTATAGTAATTCTTAGGTAAACAAATCGTTTTTTTTTTTCCAGGAGCTATTAAATCCCACTCCTTTGAGCTCTTCCTTTAGCTGTTTGACAAGTTGAAAAAGAGAATAACGTGAACAACACCTATCCCGCTTGGTGCCTAAGCTGACCCTACCTCCCTTAGTCCTTTACCCTACCATACCCCAGCCAGGGCCCCTTATTAACCTCTCTCCAGAAACATCTGTTGTGCCTTAATACCTCCATACTTTGACTACTCTTTTATTTCAGGGGTCTTAGGCAAGATACTTAACTCTCACATTGCCTCTCTCCACCCAAGTGTATTTAAATGGGTAGTGGCAAATTTAGTTCTGTCCAAAGGATAACCCTGATGGACTATCATCCCACTGAGGGAGGGGGGGGAGTAGAAATACTTGTAGGTAGTTATATCATACTAGTTACTGAAACTGAAGAGACATGTAAACACTGGCCAGGTGGGCCACTAGACTTGCACACAGACTTAACTTTTTACGTTGCTTGAACACTGATTACAGTGGAACCTCAATTTAACGAAGTCGCTGGGGACCGGCAAAATTTGTTCGTTAAATGGAGGGTTCGTTATATCGAAAACCTCGATATAACGAATTTGAGGGGAAACGACCAAAATGTTCATTATATCGAGGTCATAGTTAATGATTGATTTGTAACACAAGTAACTTCTGTTGAAATACTATAGTGTCGATGTCTATGACATGTAATAAGCTGTTGACTGAAAGGTTGCTGTCTCTTTACCATAAGGATTAAAGGATTTTGTTGATTGTTGATCCTGTTCAGCGTTTATCTTCTGTCATGTGTTGACATTGTAATTTGTTATATCGAGGTAGATTTTACGTTTGGGCTTCTGGATTATGTTTGTTTATCGAAGAATTCGTTACATTGAGGCTCGTTATATTGAGGTTCTATTCCATACATTTTACTGTAACTTTGGCCAGGACATAGAGTATCGTTCATTAACTCGAGGACTTTGTTAAATAGAGGTTCGTTAAATCAAGGTTCCACTGTATTGATTTTTGTGGGCCAGTGTTTTTCTTACTTTACCATGCACTATTTAGCTTAATATTCTTAAACTAAAGTTTGATTTGTCTTGTATTGTAAATATTGTAATCAAAATTTTAATGAATGCATTGAGAAAAAATGGTTAGTCATAACCTTTCTAAGAGCAACACACTACTGCATTAAAATTGTATTGAAGATTAGCAGCAATCATCAGTGATCAGTGAGTTTCTACATTAAATGATGGTTGTATTTCATTGTAGGGAAAATGTCTTGACCAAATCACTGTGACACATAACCACTCCTACCAGCAAGTTGAGTTAAACCCTGGGGGACCTGGAGAGATTGAGAACATGTTGGAAAAACTCCACAAGGCTCTACATGAGGTACACTGTAAATTTAAGGTTTTTAACCACCTGTTCCTTTGATAAATATAATCACTTACATGTAATTTCTTGGACTACAGATTATAGCATGGAATGATATAACCTCAGGATTTCTATCACGCATAGAAATTTATTGAGACCACACACACTGTAATCTAATTGGTTTAGCATAAATCTCACTATAAATTTCTGAGAGTACAAACCCTGTTACTTTCAGAGTTAGCATCCTCTGGGGCTCGTTACCTTTGAGGGTTTCTACTTTCAAGGAGCTGTTACTTTCAGGGACAAAAAAAGTTGATGTACGAAGTTGTCACATGACTGAGCTCTTTTTTACGGAATCACAAAACTTTTAATTAGTGAACTTTGTAGATCTATATCTTTTTCATAGGCTCTTCCAAACAGGAATACTTGGGCATCATTTTAATAACCACTGCACACTGGCTACTCAATATCTACAACCGAAGAGACAGTTAGAATGCCTACTAGATTTATACTACATTGTAAATGTCATTAGAAAGAGACACAAACGAGAACCTAGCCTTTTTTTATTTTGTAGCTTTTCAGTATGTTTTTGGGTTGAAATTTTCAAACCAGGTTAATTTGTGTCAAGTGGGAAGGGTGAGTCTGGGACCAATAACTTGTTAGACCAACAAATATGAGCAAATTTGCAAGGATTGCTTGTGTGACATTAGTGGAGAGGAAGATGGACTTCAAAGGCAGAGGTCTGGAGTTCAAATCCAGGTGAGTGCAAAACAATAAAAAAACTGGGGGGTTAGGTCTAGGGATAGGGTTAGGGTTAGCCGGGGCCTAACATATTATTATTTATTAAGATAACCTAAGATCACCTAGTGAGAAAAAAATTAACAGTAAAATTAAAAAATTAACCGAGACCAAAAATTAACTGCAATATGTATATCAAAATGACAAATTTGTTCTTGTACATGTTTTTGTTATTCTATTAAAACAGACTCTAGCTCTGCAAAGGTACACATGTCAGCTTGCTCGACTTCACATTGATATGTACATCTATGATATGCTTCAGAAGTCGTCCATTTTACGCAGTGTTACCACTGAGACTATGGTTACAGGTGAGAGAAAACAGAGCTCTGTGACTCTTGAGAGTGGCCAGTAGTTGACACGTGTACATGTATGCCAAAAACAGCAATCACATCTGATGAAATTATCTAATAAACCTGTTGTGGTAATTTAAATATGGCTGTCATTTTTTTGTCTGATAGAGCACTTCATAATGGCCACATTAGTGAACTAAAATGGCAGGAATAATTTGAATGATTTATTTGGTTGGTTGAGCAAATGTGTTAGGCAGGGCATGCCGATTGCGTGTAGCAGCATTGTTTCAAGGTCATGTAAAAATTGTACTACCTCTAACATAAATTTAAATCTGCTGGTTTATAACAAGGATTTATTTATAAATTATATTAATTTGCCCATGGTGAAAGTACAATCACTACAGGCTAAATAATCATTTATTACACTGATACATTAACTGCAGTGCTCTAGTGTGTCATGTGCTTGAACTGAATCATTTTGTTGGTGTATCAGAGTCATGCCCAGTGGAATTAAACCAAGAACTGCAAGCTGAGATTCAAAAGCTACGAGACTGTATCAGTGTGTTGTTCATGTTTGTGCGACAACCCATTCAAGATGAAGAGTTTGTAACAATTCTAAATGGCTGGATGGAACAATTGGTATGTTAAGTTTCTTCTGATGGCATTTTGTTAAATTGACTGTATTTTTTGAAAAAACAAATATGAACAGTATTTATAATAATTATGTAGTACATGTAAGTGGTGATTAAGTTGAATCCATTTTGAAGTACATTATAAAGTCCTTGATTGTCTTTGTTTTAATTACAATCATGGTAAAACAGTTCTACAGGATAAAATACAGTATAGGTATGCTAAATGACAAGAACAATAAAGCTAAAGTTAAACATGACAGAAAATAACAGATCTATGATACTACAAGTCATATAACTGTCAGTGTAATCCATCCATGCAAAACAAGTTCAAACGTTGAAATAACATGGCTGACCCTAAACTGGTCAACAGTAGTCCCTTCGCATTTGATTGCATGGCATAGGCTTGTAATCAAATGGATTCAAGCAGCTTTGATTTAAATTCAAGTCAGTGTAACCTGTATTTTTTGTATGTTTTTTTAACAGGTTGCTGTTCTGTTACGTGTAGCATCATTAACAGATCTTGTGTTCCTCTTAAATCACATGCTGAGGTGTCCACCAGGGTTCACCTGTAAAATTGCACACTTCATTCAGTTTCCTGTACCGCTTTTCAAAACTCATGGTTACAATGTGGTAGATGAGCCATATTACTGGGACAATCCTCTTGTTCATCATTTTGTTGCAATGTTAGCTGCAGTGCTACGACCCGTCAGGTAAATGTTTTGAGTTTCAAAGGGGAAAAATTGGTCATTTTTTAGTTACATTTTTTGAGTTGTGCCTCTGTTTCAAAACAAGTCCTGTTGCAAAAGCTTTCATTTGAAAATGGGTTTATTAATTTACATGAAAATGAACCACCAGGCAGAACCCATTTTCAGGAATGGTTTCACACCAGACTCTTTAAAAGGCAAAAGCAAACTTGTAAGAATTGGCCTATGGAACTTGCCAACGTTTCACACATTTTAAACATTTATGATCAAGACCCAAACCTGAACTGTCTGCATCAGGGCTTCCACCAACATTTTTAGCAGGAGGGCAATGGTTTTCACAGGCAGCAACTTGTTTCTTCAATTTCTTTGTAAGCAAAACGTACCGAGGGTCGAACAACTAGTGGGCATTATTAATTTTTGGCTGGTCAATTTTCTGCAGGCCCTTAATGAAATGGTGAACCCCTGTTGAATGAGCTGACAAAACAAATTAATCTCTAATTGCAGCTGGTCTTGTGTGGTTTCTGCATTGCATCATATTGCAACAAAGTTAATACAAAGTCAAGTACTAAACTTGTTCATAAAATTGGATTTTGATATGTTGAAGTCTAAGCCGTTAGGACAATTATTATTTGGTAGCTTAATTACACACAGTCACACAGTTTTCAGTTTTTTACCTTATACTGTACTTTTTTTTGAAATCACCACAGAGAAAGGAGAGGATTTCTACAGAAACTGTCAGTTGGAAAGCAAGGTATACTATTTTAATTTTTCAAATCGCTTAATTTACTTCACTGGCAAAGATGGCCTACAATTACCTTGAAACGCATACTTGTGGAGAAAATGATACATGTATGTGTTGACCAGCTTATTCATCCACCACTGGCTCAACATCCAGGTTTTGTTCATATAATCAGAGAAAGTTTGATCAGTGCTGAAAAAAAGACCAGTCTGTTTTTAGAAACTACTGTACATGTACATGTACTTGAAACTATTTTGAAATTTATCCACAGCTGCCTTGAGATCAATAAGCTGGACGTTAGTGGATGAAGATGGAGAATCATTAGAGGTATATCGCCTTAATGATTAAAATAATAAGTATTTTAATAATTATCTTTTTATGATATTAGGTAGCATTAATTTTATTACTAGGTGCTATAAGTAGCCTTTAACTAGTTAGAGACCATCACTGCAAGGTGTTGTATAAAAAAAATTGGGCATATTTATGGGACTTGTAAATTAGATATTTATCTTTCCTTATATAGACCAACTTCAGTTGTTGCAAGTGATGCTGCATTAGTCTTGCATGATTTTAAAATAGCTCACTTAATAATTCTCTGACTATGAATTGTACTCGTCCAATTCCCACTGATTACAGTATAGATCTATCATTTACTGATAACTAAATTTGTTAACACTAGTGAATGGTATGGTTCCCTTCTTTCAGGATGAGGAACCAGAAACCAGCTGGATGTTGATTCAAGAGAATGATCTAGTAGCTTTATTCTCTCAGTTCCCTTTTGATGCCATTTTCAAGCACCTTCTTAAAATGGATCCTAACATCCCTAGTAAGCTTGATTCTGGACTGTTAACCATGTTGTCATTATTTTTAAGTTCAATGTTATTAACTGCGCAGCCGTAGGCATGTGTGGATCATGTTCTGCCTTCGGTTTATTTTTTATTATTATTATTATTTTTGGTCTGTGACCAGACCCAAACTCCTACTCGGCCAATTGTCGTCCCCGGATGATGTCATCAACAGCCAATTACAAGCCATTTCTCAGCTCTTTTCGTCATATCCACCCTCAGGAGCATTTTGTGAAGTTAGGAAATTAACTATTCAGACAGAACATGGCCATCTGTGAGAAATGGTTATTTGGTCAAAATTGGGCTAAAATCTCTCGGAGTTGCACATCAGGACATTTGCAAGGATAAAGAATGTAACTTAGGACCAGTTGCTGGCTACTAAGGCTGAAATTATCCAGAGTTAAGCTGTATTTTCGTTTTGCTTGCATGTTCACTTTCGAGGGGAATATTCAATGTGCTAAAGAAGGTATAATTACATCTGTGATAAATAAGATCGTGTTTACTGGAATGCCCTTACAGTGATAAATAAGATTGTGTTTACTTCGCCAGAAGCAATGGTGGAGTTTTCTGGGAAAAAAATAAAACCTTGGTGCTCGTCAAAACCGTATGAACACATACAAATATATTTTGTTTGAAAGGTCAATTATGAGACCTTTTCTCCTTCGAGCTAGGTAAACAAAAGTCTCCAATTACAAACATGCAACCACGCCATGCAAAGAATGTGAAATAAAATCTCTTACAACCCAGGCACTGAGCCAGCTTGGAATCACGCAATCTCTATTGTTTCCAATCTTAATTGTTTCCAGGTAATGTTTTCTCACAAATGTTGTTGCTAAATATTACAGTGTACGTAGTGTTTTTGTGAGCGCCAAAGAGTTAAAAAAGCATTATTTTAAGTTTTTTAAACTTCTTGTTTGTTTACATGTACTTTTCATTTGTAACATTTGAACAACTTTTCAACATGTTTTTGCTTTATGTAGATAATTAAAGTTCAACCACTTAAATAGAACTAATATCAGAATCTGGTACATACCGGTACATGTAAATTATGAGGTAGGCAGATGGTAAGTTAATAACAAGAAAATAATTGCTGTATAGTGAACAACAGTGTTCTGTGTGAAGGTTGACGGGGGAGGATTCACAAACTTCATCATTTTCTTTTTATTTTTCAGATGATAGCCTGACTGAATCACATTACCATGTGGAACACACAACAAGCCGTGACATAATGAGAATGTTGGCATTTGCTTCTTGTGTTGTGTATGTAATGGGAAGTGCTTTCCAGACCTATGCCAAAATACGATACAGGGCATTTGTCAAGAGAGTGGGACGAACTATCAGGTATTCATATGCGGCGTTGGGTCATACTATCTCAAGACAGAATACTTGCATATAGATTATATGGACTGTATATCTGTCTGGACTCATAAATACAATGCTATCTATAGAATTGATATCGCGCCCTAAGTGGGCGTTTTTTTTTTTCTCGCCAGATACTATCTCCAAAGGTGACAATATAAAAATTAAAAGGAAAGTCAGTCTTTTTTTCTTTCATTTACCCATTGATCTTCTTTCATTGCCCTCCTTTCTCTATTTTTGCCCCTTTACATGGCTTGGAAGTGGCCTAAAAATTTAGTGAAATCATACAGAAATAAGTGTGATAGGAGTGCAATTCTTTAGCAAAAACTTATGTTTTATCAGAGTATAAAACATAGAAAAAAGCGTGTTTTATTGTTTAATGTGCGTAAAATCTATATTTAAGGCAAATGAAGAAGCCTAAGCCGTGTATTACACTATGATAAAACACTCCGGTCATTTGAGAGAACACTGCGGCTCGTGTTTTCTACATTTCCCTTGTGTTCTCAAATGACCATTGTGTTTTATCATAGTGTAATACCCAGCTTTGGCTTCTTTATTTGTTAAATAAAATAACTGAGCTACTATGCTTGTTGTTATTGGTCAATAGGTGTGTTTAGATGAGAGTATGTAAACACAGGAAAAAGTGCTCTGTTGCTAAGTATAGTTTTTAAAAATGGTTTGTGTACATGTAAACAATAGTCTCCATTTGGTGTGAAAATATGCTAGGATATTTGTCTGCGGCCATTATCTCTTCCAAGAAGCGAACAGTTCCCTGGGAGTGTAGCTAAATAAAACTGTGAGCTTCGAGGAACAGAAAATGTCCAAGAACAAAATATCCAAGGACATTTTTGCCTAAAATGGTGGCTATCGTGTTTATTGTCCTTCAAATCTTTTTCACAATACACACAGTTTTGAAAATTGGGGATTATTTTCGGGTATTGCCAGTTTTTGCTGGGAAATTATCAGTCATGTGATGTGTTTAGACCAATCACCCACTAGTGAAAATTTTTGATGGATTATAAAATGTAACATTTGACAGTTTTAAAGTATATTAAAGTTCAAAGTGACACAACTTTCACACATATAACTTTCTCAACTATTGTCACAATTTGCAAAGAGATTTCCAATTGTTCTCTTTTGGTAAGCTGAGGTTTTATTTATTATTATAAGCAATTTTGTAAAATTATCTTTCAGGCAAGTTGTCAATACGTGTTAGATTCATTGGTCAGACTACAGAAGCTGGAGGTTAATGTCCTGTGGAGACTCCATCAATGTTGTTCCAGATTCGTTTTCCTTCTGGTAATCAATACTCATTACAAAGGCTTCAAGTTGAAGTTGATCAGTTCTTTCTCCGAGCTGCACAACAGATCATATCAGCGCACAGGTACATGGATATACTTCAGTCTATTTTTAATGGATCTCTTCCACCATGTGACACCTAAGTTAACTTTGGCACTTAAGGTAACTTTCTTGGGGAAACAAAATTGTCAATCCATCACTCCTTCTCTGGGTCTTTTCCTGTTAGACATTTGGAACCTTGGGGAAGTCCCATATCAAAATGTCTGCAAGAAATTATATGCTTGTTGGAAAATTAAATTTAACTCCTATTGGGGACTACATGATAATATGGGTGCTGCTCGAGCTTCATTAGACCCCTAAAAGAAATCACAGTCAAACAGAATGAAGGTTCAATTACTAGCCACTGTTCAAGAGAGGATCACACGTGCACTTGTTCAACCCAACTTGTGTACTTGAGGAGACCAGCGAAAATCCAGCTTAAAACAGAACTAAACAAGAGCATTTCTTTTACTATTATTCTTTGAGTGCACCTTAAAGGATACATTGACAACAAAGAATGGTGACATTTTGTCATCAACACCCTACCTGTAAGTGAGACCAGAAGCTTGATGTGGCGTCAAAATTGTCACTTGCATACAAGTTGATCCATTTTCCAAGTTCAGTGGCTCATAGCCCCTTGGATTGTAGATCTTCAACCATCTTTTATAAGAAAATTTCTCTTCTAAAGACAAAAAAAGTAATCCCTGATTCAGTGATTTCATGTATGCAACTAATTCAATAATATTAATATAAGTGCAATACATGGTTATCACTTATCCATTGCTTTTGTGGCATTAACCTAAACGGTGGTGTGGACAGCATCCTTCCCCGTTCCAGCCTCCCCCCGTCATTAATCAACGATAAAACCCTGGTTATTAACTTCAAACTTTCGACTTTAGAGAAAGTTTTGTTAAAACTTGAAAATTGATTTTCCTTTTGTATGCCTAATTAGAAACAATCAGATAATATACCAACAGTGAGCCAAGGCATAGTGTACGGTGTACATTATACATGACTGTCTTTTTTACTTCTTATCCGACTAATTAAAAGCTTAAAACTAGCATAAAAGATGTGCTTCCAAGTACCATGAATGTTAGACTAAGTGTAACTGCAAGTTTCTTTAAATTTGTTTTTAAAAATGTGTACATAATGTCATTGTCTATAGACTTGGTGCTTGGCAGTTCTTAGCTGACATGCCCTTTGCCAGTGTCTCAACTGAAACCCTTTGGAAGCTGTTTCTGGGCACTTCAGGCAGATGTAACCAAACTTGATTCTGTTGAAAGCATTCAAAGAGAGGATTCATCTGGGACAAACTGGAGAGAAGCATTGCAAAGTATGTACAATATGTAACACTTGTAATATTCTTTCATGGTAGCTAAAAATGTTACAGTAATTAATTTCAAAATAACGCTTCAAAGGTTCTAGAGACGAGAGTCTCATCTCACGAGACGAGATTCTCATCTTGGCAAGAAACAAGACAATGGGTGGTAACTTACTTTTGAGTGGTACTGTACTCAAGCAACAGTCAGCACTGCCAGAACTTACCTCAGTTTCTGTAGATGAACAAGCATGAAGTAAGTTGCTCCTAAATTGATGACAATGGCATTTTGTTCTCCTTGCACACTGCAGGTCGTGAGGAAGAATTTACTGACCAACTTGCAAGAATGTCACAGTCTGAGGCTATTTTCTTGCTGACTACTTTGCCAACATGCCACTTCAGAGATGGAAAAGAAATGGACTTGATTGAAGCAATCACCACTGAAGTTTACAAGGTTTGGAAAGAGTATTTTCGTTATTTGTAGTGCATTGTACTTTAAAAACACTGTGATATAGCTAAGGGTTGGTCAATAGAAGCAATCTTATACATGTACACTGAATCGAAGAGCTTGCCTGAATTCTTCACACAGTTGAAACAATTCCTTTTTTGCAACCATTCTCTCCAAAGTGGCCAGCTCCCATCAGCAATCAGCTGTTGATAATTATTATGAAAGACCCTGTTTAGGTTTATTAGCAACTGAGCTTTTTGTAAGTGACCATCACAAAAAAAAGACATGATTTCGTTAATTCAAGAATGTAAGACAATCGTTGCTTTTAGAAAATTAATACAAACCTTCCGCGACTGCAGGGGGTGGGGGTGGGGGTGGGGGGGCAGTTACAACTGTGTACATTGTTGTTTCAGTCTGATTTTTGTATTGCTTTTGGTATACCTTATTTGACGCTCTACTGGTTACCAACTTAATTTTGCCTTTTCAGTAGGCACTTGCTAATTGGATTTCAATCTAGTAAACAACCAACTCCAGTTATGTACATCCACCTTTTCCAAGCCCTTGACAGCTGTGGTTACTTGTGAGTTTAAACTCACTGGAATCAGTGGTATAATTTTATTTCATTGTAGGTTTCCTTCATTGCCAGTCAAACAAGGGAGTCAACCTCTAAGACTGGTAGATATCTTCTGGGGACCATCTCCAGCAGTCATCCCTTGGTGATATCGGTTTTGCTTGAAAACGTTAATGCAACTCTTGAACTATAGGGAAGGTAAACATATAGCTTTCTTAGGTAGCTTTATAACATAATTAATGCTTTAATAGACAGTTATATAAATTATATAAATTTATGATCTGAAGCACAAAAGGGTTACGTGTTGTGAAATAGACATTGTTTCTGACAATTATAACAGACATGCAGTAATTAATACATCATTCTAACAGCAATGAGTACATGTCAAATCTGACCTTGAAACAGTGACTGGTGTCATCTTTAGTTGTTAGAATTATTAATAGTGTTTACAAACAGACACATGCCCATAAAACTTTAAACAGAGCTTTGTGGAACATGATTAAAATAATGCCTCCTTCCTAGACAGATAAGGAAGACAACTTGGTGTAGACAACGATCCTTAGGTGTAGATAAGATCCTTAAAAGGCACAGTCATTTATTTTGGATCCTTGCTGCTTGCTTTTCCCATTTTTGTGTGTACATTTTATATTAACGGTGTCCTTTGAGATTGCATGATAACCTCTAAATTCTTCCCTGGCTTAAAATTGTCATGCTGTAGACAGTGAAATGTTGTAGAATACAAATGGTGCAAACTGTCATTTTTTAATATCTCTTTTGTCAGGCTTGTGTATACCTGTTCAGTGGCTTATCAATTCATCTATGGCATCCAACATACAAAACATGGACCTCATGATTTCATGGCTGTTGAAGCTGACTTGTCTTCTCCGGAACACCAACTAGCTCGCTACATTGTTTCAACTTAACTGGGGCATGTGGGAGAGGTATATATAGAAGTCCATAATTACATATTAAAATCTGTAAATGCAGCATTTGACTTTGTTATGTGTAAGTGGTGTATACATATTATCATGTGGGGCATGTCTTTTCACACCGTTAGTAGATTTTTTTCCTGTGTTGGACTACCGCAACTCTGCATCCATCTTGTGTGCTTCAGCAAGACCTGAATTTAAATTTTTCATGGTATTTGTCTCTTCCTACAGTGTAGGGGCACACACATAGGTGTAAGCATTTGCCATGCTGAAACTGTGAAAAAAATATTTGGGTGGGTTATCTGTGATGTGGTTACTCCTATCTCAGGCATCGATAATTATGTTCAGAGTGCTGCTTCCACAACAGTTCAAATTATGTGACTTTTGATAAATTGCTAGATTCTGCTTGTAACTTCCTTGTGAAACTCAAGGAAAATTTGACGCTACATCGACAGTCACTTGGGGCATAATTTGTACGCCCCCGAGAGAGAAAAGTGTTTAAATTTACTTATAAAGTTCTCCACGCAATATTATACACTAGAAAAAAGTTGTCAACAGCAGTCTCCTAGTTGGCTTTGTAAGTCTAACCTTCATTACTAAAGGTATTTATTTCCTTGTCAGCCTGGAGAGAGTGACAAACGTTTCTGGCATCAGTGTTGGCACAGAGCATTAGCAGTATCACTTGTTGAAGTATCAGCATTGCGTTTGCCAAACATGCCTGGAGGAATAGCACATGAAGCCTTTAAGGAAGACACTGGACTGCTTAGACAGGTGTGAATGCTACATTGTGTCTTGAGAAAGTCATGGGCACCTTCTAGGATTTGAGGAGACTTTAGTATGAAGAGTTCAAATTAAATCATTGATAAATTAATACAGTATTTGGTATGTCGCCAGGTCTATATCAAACCAAGCTCTGCTTTTCGATTAATGCATACTGTTTAGTGCAATCTTATCACATAGAGCTTCCTAAACTTCATTGATTTACAAAATTCTGGTGTGCTCTTGTGAATTAGTTATGATTTCAAACTTAAAAACAACTATCGTATTGTACATGTACATTAAATTTATTTGTTAATGCACATCTGTCAACCAGGAATGTAATGTTTAATAACTAAGATGTTTTGTTTCTTGTGATAAACACCAATGATGTTCAACAGGATAATTTAGAAATCAGATAGCATTCCTGTTTCGGTAGCATTGATAGCAACGTCTTCCTACAATCGTATGTATGCAGCCAAATTACGTGAGCATCAGTTGTATGAGTGGCTGTGGGCGTATGATGTTAACTCTCGAGGCTTCACCCGAGCTGATCTGCCATGGCCAGTCAATGACAGGTTTCCCCACAGCAGACTCCCATCATGAAGAGGAAGTTAGAAGGTAAGGTGCAATTTGTTAAACAAATTGACGTTTTAGTTGTTTTCCCTGCGTCTGTCCTGTTTATTGATCATGAGTTTTTTGTCTATCATCGTCAAAGTAGCTGTGGATCCATGAGGCGATAGCCCGAGTGGATCGTGCAGACATTCTTTTGACAATGTTTATGGCTGAAATTCATTGTCGATAACTGGACAGACGCATGAAAACCTGACGTCAACTTTGTTTTACAAATACACAAACTGTCAAATGTGTCCGCTCTCCGCGACAAATCGCTGCCACATCTGCATAAATTATCAATTCTTATGTCCTGTCCCCGCTTATTGACGATTAAAAATAGGCCAATGAGTGCGCAAGAAATTTTGTGCTGTTTCATTGTAACAATAACATGTGCTTGTAAGCTTGGTTTGAAAACATTCAAGTTCCTAATATTCAACGGGGTTAAAATCCTACTTTGAAGTCAGATTTTTCTCTCCATAGCAAGTGGAGAAGCACACCCTGGTTTTTTGCACAACTTAGTGAAGGTCCTCTGTCAAAGGAAACACTGGAGCTTGCTAATTGAGACTTCCCATCACAAGCACGACCAATCTATTAAGGCAGGTGGACACACTTGCATGTTATGCCGGCCATCGCAAATGACGCACTATCGGTACACAGGTTAGTACATAGATCTCCTTTTTATCGTTTCCTTTCTTTTTCAACACAGACATCTATGTGCTTGATTTGCATACATGTAGCGCATCCTTTGCAGAAAACGCCATGTGGCTGAGCACATTTTATTTGCTCTTCAGCTACTAAAGTTTTAGGGTGAATCTTCCCCCTGAGGGGAGTGAAGCCGCTTGTACCAGTTGTGATGCCGTGACCTTTCATACAAGATTGTTTTTGATGCCGGTTATCAGCTAAAACTGCTCAATAATCTTCAAGAGCATGCCTGAAAAAGTGTGATAAGCTGATTTCTCACACACCTCTGGGAGCCATAGTCAAGCTGACCGCCGCCAACTGACTCTTTTATTTCTCAAACCAATACAGCCTAGCATTATACGTAATGTAGGCAAAATACAGTAATATAAAAACACAGTTATAAGCTTAGTAAGACTCCATGTTGACAATCTTAATAAAGAATATCAAACAAACAAAGTGTATGTTATCAACTTAAGGAAGGGTTGGGTGGGAACTGGGGCTCAAAAATACACGTCAGCAATGGCGGACAGCAAAACAGCAACTGACAAACACTGAGCATGTGACTCAAAAAACAAACCCTCAGGCCCAGGCCCCAGAGGTGTGTGAGAAAACATTTTCCACTTCTTTCGTTCCTCAGCCAGTGGAAAATACAACTTAGTCCTAACATACACACATTACAATAAACCTATGAATTTCTTATCTCAAAATCAAATCATGAATTAAAATTGATCCTCTTCACCACCACTTTCCCTGCTGTCAGTGTAGACTTTTCCCAAGAGAACAAAGGCAGCTGAAAGGCCAAAAGCTTCAACTGAAAGAAAGAGAGAGAAAAAAGAAACAATTAACTGAGAAAAATGGAAGCCTTTAAATGATAAAACTTGTAACCCAAACATGACCTTTTCAACTTCTCACTCATGCCGAAAGCAGACATTAGCCTCAAAGTGAAAGGACAGGTCACCTTCGCCATCTTAGTAACAGAGTGATGCTTTGAAGCCCTTTGGTTGCAATCAGTGATCTCTTGCCCCAATACTCAGAAAGGGAGCAGCCTTTAGTTCAGTAGGTACCATTCTCCAACTACCCTGAAAAATACTTCAAAGCAAACATTTATCTATCACTAGATGACCAGGCCCTATTCTGTCTTGATGTACTTTTGTTAACCCTCTAGAGAGTCAGTGATGAGTAAGATTAGAAACATAACAACTTCAAACTAAGTAGTGGCGCATGTACATGTACATGTATTATGACTACTTAATTTTCACATTGAAAGGTAGAATATAACTGTATTGTTTTGTATTGTCTTCACAGTCGTGACTTGTTCCTGGGTGTGGGCTTGGACCACTTAACAGTCATTGTGAATGAGAAATGCTTTGATGCTGCTCTGAGGATTGTGGCAAACGTGACACCGATGTTTTTCGGTTGTCCAGAGAAAATTACACAGGAAGCAAGGTAATGCTGTGGGGATTACTATCACCCCTTCAATAAAGGCGAAATAACAACCAGTAACTATTCTATCAAAGAAATTGTCTGATGACAGACTGAATTTTATTTAAAAGAGCTTGTATGAAACCTTAGCACAATGCATTTACACATAACTCTCTTCTTATGGCCACCACAGTAAAACAGTCATTAATTCTGTCATTTGTTTTTTAAAGTTAAGAACCTCTTTAATACGGACACCCTGTTAATAAAGCTACATTTTTGTGGCCTGTTGGTGACTGGATTAACAAGGACCCACTGTATAACTGATCTCAGTTATTGGTAGGATTTACACGGAGCCCATATTAAATGGATTAATGATAGTAGTTTAAACTAATTCTTCACAGGTTCGTGTCAGTGATCCATCGTTTAAGCCAGCTGGACACTGATAATGCAGGTTATGCTGAGAAGCTTCTTCAAGCGTCCACAGTTGGACAGTACTGTAAGAGACTGGTGGGAATTATGCAGGTACAGTCAACTCTGATCGAGTCAGCAGGAGTCTCTTTTTTGCGTGAGCATAACTAGAAAAAAACCTCAAAGAAGAAATGGCCCAGGTTTCCTTTCACATTATGCACGGCAGACTAAGTGAAAGACTCACCTTTTTCACAGTCGCTTTCTCATATTTTACTTTTCACACCTGAGAGTTGACGTCTAAGGCTGTTGTGAGCAAGCCGATAAAAACTGAGTGTGCGAAAGATTGGAGTCTGAATAGTAGATGCAGTTATTTTCTGATTTCAATAATAAATCAGTCTGTAAAAATCCACAGTTTGATTGTATTTCTTAGACAAAAGTTTGTTGACTTAGCCTCGTCATCCTTTAACTCTCAGATGAGTGTATGTTTGAAACTTCATGTGAAAGCTACTGAGCAGACTTAGTAGTACATACGCTTAGTTTAGCTTGTGGTGTTGATATTTTGCACACTGAAGTTTTCTTAAATGTTGCAGTTTTGATCTTAAGTTTTCTTGGGAGTTTGGCCTGGTTAAGTTAACTTGTCTTACTGCTACACTATCAAACCGTCGATATAGTTTTATCGAGGAAG
The DNA here is from genome assembly GCA_019787425.1 of Platygyra sinensis. Taxonomy (NCBI): domain Eukaryota; kingdom Metazoa; phylum Cnidaria; class Anthozoa; order Scleractinia; family Merulinidae; genus Platygyra; species Platygyra sinensis. Next base: position 18,977 of record JAHPZR010027365.1, read on the forward strand.
GATTAAATGCCATATGGCATGTCTTGCGAACAGGTGTGCAATGGGCATTAGGGCAGGCCTACCTCCAAGTCATTTTCTCTTCTGCAGAGCCACGTTCAGAAGTTTCAGGCTCCTGGTATGGTCGGCTCCGTCAGTGTTGTGGAATTTTGGTTGCTGACTTTGTGTTCATTACCAAATTGGTACAGGTCAGTGGCAGCTATGCTTTCTACACACATACTTTGCTGCATTTCTTGGGCATATTGACTCAATTACCTGATTGGAGGGTCGAACTTTGAATGAATTAGCTGTGCGTATTTTCTTTTCAGGGATGTTTGTGTACAGTTTTTACTGGACAACCTAATCAAAATTGCAGTAAGAGTGGAGGGAAGCCTTTCAATGATACAGACTCACCTCATAGAAGCCTACCGGGTATGACCAACACGTACATTGTATTGAGGAAGAAATGTTTCATATGACATGTTGGAGAATTTTGTGAGGGTATACAGACAATAATCTGTGTTGACGAAGTTCGTGAAAATATATCGTTATCGTCTACTTCTTAGCAAATATTTTTATACTCAGCTAAACAGTCTAGTTATATTTCCTGAGTTTTCCGTAAACTGGTTCTGACAGTTTTTTTCTTATTTTGTATGCTTGTGTCAAGGTGCTACTCAAAGAAACTGGAAGTCAAGGCGTTCTTGCTTCTATTGTCTCCTGGGTTACTTCCAGCAGCAATGCTCCGCCTGTCATGTGGGATATTAAGGTGAGATAACATTGCACGTAAAATGGAATTCAGATTTATGGGTTTTGGCCAGGCAAATGTAGCTCTTATCATAGTTATCAGCGGTTTGACGTGCAAACGAGGCAAAAGGGTCAATTCTGCTTAACAAATGGTAAACGCCATAGCGTGTGCTATTGAGTTACGGATGCACGCGGGAGGTTGCTAAGCACGAAAGAAGCGTAAGAGTCGCACGAGGCGATAGCTTCTTGAGTGCTTAGCAAACCTCCCAAGTGCATCCATAACTCAATAGTACACGCTATGGCGTTTACCATTTGTTTTATAACATAACATTGAGAGACATTAGAACAACAGAAGTCTTTTTATTGAGCTACATCACAAAGCGCGCGCTTTGCTTTAGTTATCGACTGACGTCAGCAGCATACACCCATGGGCAAATAGTAAATGATGAATTAACCAATCAGAGCGCCGCTTTGCTTTATTTATGTTATAATTTGTATTGACCCCTTTCGACTCGTTTGTATGCCTTTCTAAACAAAGGAACATGTGACAGTAGGTTCAACTCCAATAACAGCCATTCTTGGACTACAAGTCACTTAGTGATCTTGCAAATGTATGTTTGACCGGACAATGTGTAGGACCAATGTCTTGACTTTTAACCAGGTTCCCAAGAGGGCAGTGGGTCGGGTGACTACCCGGAAAATTAGATTTTTTTTTTCAAGCTCTGCGCATTACTCCCAGATGCTTCATGTGTCGCTCAGATGGGATTACGCTCCAGTGGTGTAAACAATATGTAAAGTGTTGATGTTACCTTAGGTGAATTAATAATACTTGCAGACTGTTGCTTGTTAACAGGCCAGCCCAGACTACAGTTACTACGCGTATTGTGTGCTGTGCATGGAAACTCAGATGGAAGAGAATTGTGGACTCGCTGTAGAAATGAGCAAGAGATTGCTGAAGAAGCCTGATGCCACAGTTGACGCGGTGCTTAAGGTTAATAGATCAATCTTACTTTTAAAAAGTAGCTATCTCCAAGAGTTTAGCCTATGTTTTTCAAGTTCGTGGCTTGCAATCCGTGTTAATCTTCTCCATCCTTGTGCACCTCTATTCCGTGATGACTGATTATTGCGTTTTTCTATCTTAATAAACAACTGTCTTCAGGTTTCCTTTTTTTAAGGTAATTCTGTACCGCTTTGCTAAAACAACGTAAAAAATTCCCGACTGAGCCCTTGTAAGACTGATCAAACTACACCAAGCAGGTCTCTGTACTTTTGTTTTGTCGTCCTTTTAAGTTTCATTGCTATTAACAAAATTTCCTAGCATGTCATTGCCTTGTGCACTGAGTACAAATTTTGTGTGACAGTAGTATTGCGACCAGTAGCGTTTGTGTTGTGGTTCAGCCGTTTTGTTTTTAAAAATTTGGAAACTTTGGAAACTTATTTTACGTCCCTTTTTTGCTGGTCTTGACGAGGGAAAATGGAAACACTGTATAATGCGTAAAATTTGTTTTATTGATTACAGAAAGTAGTAAAGACTATGAAATTGCAATGGACACCTCTTCTGTCCAGTCTCTCTATATATCGTTGGGCCAATCAAGCCATGGTTACAGAAGTGGATCATCCCATGTTACCGCTGATCTGGCAACGATTCTTCAGTCTTTATCTCCAGAGGCCAGTCACTCAACCTGGGTGAGTAGTGTGAAGTTTGCTTTTGGATTAGGGTGGGGCGATTACAGAAGCCCGTACCCCTACACCCATGTTCTCCTGTATGGAAGATAGAGAGATGTTGCCAAAAACAAGATTCTTCAGTGTGCAAGAACACAGTAACGACTGTGGAGGAATTGAGTTCCAGATACCAACCTTTAGGTCACTACAACTCAGCAATAGCACATAGCACGGTTTATTTTTCTCTTTTGCATTACAATGTAATCTAACGTGGATAAGAGACAATTTCGGGCTAAAACTACAAAACAGCCCGAAATTGTCTGGCATACGTGTAATGCAAATGAGCAAAGTTAACCGTGAAAAGGGCTGTTGGAACTGTACATTTTTGAGTTATAAGTTTCTAAAGAAACTGAAGTGCTAAGGCTCAAAATACCAGCTTTCCAAACCCGCTGCAACTTCGAGTTAATTCCAGGCATTCGGTTAGTAGAGAGGAGGAGAAGAATAACCTTTTTCTCACTGATTTGTGCGCTGCTTTCCAACTAACTGAACATGTGAAACAGACTTAAAGCTGTGTAATTAGAACTTATCATCTGCTTCTTTTTTCGTTGAAGCCTTGCTCAGAGGGCTTGTGTGGGATATCGTTTCTTTGAGAGCCAAGGTTACAGCTCAATGCTAAAGAAAATGAAACAAAGACTACAAGCAACAGCTGAACATCACCGCAATAGATCAGTGGAGACTGGGGCAGATCATGATGCAGTGACGGACATTGACCGTGAAATAAGCAAGCAGTTTGAGCACACAAGAGCTTTACATGAAAAACTCTCAGGGTATGTAGATTATGTACGTGTTTAGTTGAAGCAATATTTGGGAAAGATTGGCACACTGTTCAGTGATCAGGGTGTATTACTGATCGTTGCTCATTGTAGCCCCGTAAGGAAAAGCTATGAAGAAAATAAAAGTTGACGAGAGGAGAGGGTGAAATTGAGGGTCGTACGTAAGTGTAGAAGTGACAAAGTCAGGTTTCTTTTAAGGAAAAGAAGAGGTTTTTAGGCGTCATAGACTTTCTCCAAGAATATTTTGCGTGGTGATTCATGTTGGATAAGGTAATTTTTGGTGACCATCACAGCTTGACATTGTCTTTCTTGAGTTTGGATTTGAAGATGTGGTTATCACCTTTAGAAATTTCAAGGCCAGTTGGCGTACCTCTCTTTGTTGATTGCAGTCTGACCTTCTATTTTGGTGATAAGCGGCATCTTTGTAAATATCTTCGAATAATCATGTAGTTCAGCATGTGTCAGTGGAGGCGAGGTTTTGTTTGGGCTTACAATACATTCCTCGTGCCCTGTGTTATCTTGGAGCTTTGTTGTTCATTGCAGGTTTTATCAAACCCTTGTTCTGTGGCTGGATGAGCCCAGGCTTCATGATCCTAGTCTCTACTTGCCGTCATTACCGCCTCCGTATGATCCGACCAGGCTGGAAACATTGCTCAAACCTGAACTGGTATGTTCCCAAACAGATGTTATCATTCCTTCAATGTTGGCAACTTGCATTGCTTGGTTTTTTAGGAGCTAGCTGGGACATGCACAAGCAAAAATGAATATGCATGAATTATGTACTTATTATGTCACCGCGGAAAGAATTATTTTGATCTGATTGTGAGTTTTCAGTGCTTGTAATTTGCAAGCTGAGGGTTGTTGACTTTCCTGTGGTTGGTAAACTTTGTCACAGGAACCTTGGAATGACTTGCTTTTCGTGAACAAGATTGATTTGGAAGTGACCGAGTCTGTGCGCTGTTGGGTGAAGCATGCCCTGGGTCCACAGAAGAAGCCTGTAGAGGGTAAAGTAGCTGGACAATGGAATGACAGGAATTCAGAGACAGGTACTCGCAGATCGGCCTCAGATTTGTTGATGAGATTCCTTAAGGTTTGAATAAACGACACTTTAAACTCTTGATGCAGTAGTGATTTGTCTGTTTAGTTTGTACAGTACATTATTATAACGACATTAATAGTTTTTTTTTTGTTTCAATTAAGCTGCCTCAAGAATCATCAGAAGAATGAAAACACACGCTGCGCCCCTGCCCCCTCCCCCTGTAAAAAGATTAGAGCCCATCCTACCCCCCATGACAGATTCATCACTTATGAACAAGCAGAGGCTGCTGAACATTGTTTATAATCAGCTGCAGGGAATAGTTAGTCATGCAAGGTTTGTGAACAATGTCATGGAACTTGTCTATTCATCGTTTCATTTGATCGGAAAGCTAGTAATTGTTCTTTATGGAAACAACCGTAGTTAGTTCTAGTTATTTGAATTTATGGATGTCTTCCACATGGAAGCTTCTCAGTGCAATCACTGCCTTGCATAGGTCATCGCTGGTACGAAAGGTTAGCTTTAGTGTTATGCCCTCTGTACTTCTTTCATCTTCACATTCGAGATGGAAGAGCCGAGATTACAAGCCAGCTCAGAAATTCATATGTTTCAGGAATGTCTGTGATGTCATCGCTGTCACTGCTTGGAATGCTGCCTCAATATATGTGCCCATGCGCAGGACTTTACAAGCAACATGCCTGCGACCTTGACTTGAGTTCAACTTTGCATGCATACTTGAGGTTCATATGCCAAAGAGGATGTAAAACGTTTTCCTTGTGAGAACTATCTGCGATAAAATGGAGGCAACTGCCGTCAAGAACTTTGCTTGCTATCCAGAGTCAGATGACCAGGCTTAACAAACAAAGTACAGCCGCCGCACAAGCTGTTTCGATCTATGTACCGTATCTGTCATAAATTGTTTTTTATTCTTCTCTGTTCTTTTACAGAAAATTTTGTGGTCTTGTTGGACAGCACGTCTCCTTGGACATTGAATATGTTGAGTTAATACCCAAAATGTACTCCAACGAGATGTCTCAGGTAATATCTAATATTTCATTTTGTTCTCATCTCAAATCTCTGGTGTAATTCAGTCTTTTCACCCCGTAATTTTTCATTGAACAAGACGATCTAAGATCGCAAGTCGGGCTACAGGAAGATATGCTGCTACTAGTTTTGACTAGTTACTTGTTTGTCCAAGTTCCTCGTTTGTGGGCGTGGCGTAATTTTTTTTTGTCCCCTAAGGCTATTCCCCGTTTTCGACCGTTTAGCGTCGTTCGACCGACCCAGGTTTTCGCGTTTTCCATAAAAAAGTTATGAAGAAGGTAATTACACATAATTTCAAACATTGTCAGTTTACTCTGCAATACAGTCAATGTTTTGTCATCTTTTTTTCGCTGTTCACGTTTGAGTTTAACCACGTCTTGTCATTTCCAGGCTCCGCATGTTATTATGCTGAGGTACTAGGCCTCCTAGTTCGAGACTTCCTCTCAATTTTTTTTGGCTTTTTTTCTTTTCCGACTGTCCGACCGACAGACCCAAAATCAGGGAACGAATTCGACAGTAAACAAAAAAAGTAGCACTTCTAAACAACACACTATCAACCTCGTTCCTAGGCGGCCTTTTCGAAGGCGTGGGAAGGGAAAAGGCCCTGGGACCAAGGTTGAACACTCCGTGATATATGTTTTGGGTCAGTACTCTAAAAGGTATAGAGCGTCTTTTATACTACAAGTAAATGTTAAAAATATTTTTAAAAAAGGACGCTTAATGGCAGTGTAAATCAACCGACGTTTCTGCATTACTGCCTTCCTCAGGGTGTTAAGCGGCCACGTGAAATAGCGAGATCTTTATTTGCAATCCGCAACGTTGTGCTGTTTTAAAACTGTTTGTGCGTTCCAAAATAAATATTTTTAATATTTACCCTAAAAGGAGAGGAGAGGCGGTCGCTTATGAGAGGTTGCCGCAATCTGAGGTTCGACTGTATACAGAAATATGCAAGTTTAAGCGAATTTTCATCTTTTATTTTCAACCAGCAAAATTTTACTAACCGTGCATGATAACTACGGCTTCCACAAACAAAACCGGCTTTAATTACTTCAGATTTTAAGTCTAATGAAACACAACCACGGCTAAAAGAAACGTTATATCAACGTCTGATAACGAATACTGAAAAATACAATAATGAAAAACTGCTGTTGACCTCCTTGGAGGTATTCATGGCGAGCCAGAGAACTTCATAAACAAAACTTTGATTCAGGTCTATCAAACAATAAACAGGGCTAAAGTAAACGTATCAATGTCTGATATCAACGTCTGATAACGAATGCTGCAAAATGCAATAAAGAAAAACTCCTGCTGACCACCTTGGAGGTATTCATGGCGAGCCAGAGAATGACTGCTTTCATAAACAAAATTTAGCTAAAATAAACTTATCAATGTCTGATATCAACGTCTGATAAGGAATACTGAAAAAAAAACAATAATGAAAAACTCCTGTTGACCTCCTTGAAGGTATTTTAAATGCGCATAAAAACGACAAAACTAATGAAACAAAGAGAAAAATAGTAGCGGATAATGTACTCAGTTTGAGCAAAAACAGAGCGAATGTAAGCCTAGTTACATAACTAAGCTTACGTTTATCCCCAGTCTGATGAAAGCCACTTTCGCAGTCCAACATGGCATCTTTGTTGTCGTTTCCTAGAGTTTGAATACGACGCATCTTGTCTTTATCAGTAAATGTTCTTCTTTCGTCTGTAGCAACATTCTGTCTACATTTTCTGTTCACTGAGAACTCATTTGATTTCTGGTATGATTCTGGTAAGACCTTCGCTAAATCCGATAATCATTTGATTCTTTTGCTATTTTGAGTTCGCAGAGCGACCCGTTTCGAAATATATGCTCATTACACACGCCATCTCTTTGAGTGGATCTGGGTCTCTATGTCTGGTGATAAGCTTCTGATTTGAGCGTAGAGAAGATTACACCAGTTGTTAAGATCAGCAGGGCGGAAAAAGATTTTCGACGTGCCTATTCGACGTATCCGCCACCGACTTCGACGGTTGAGCCTTTATAACGGGTCTGCGGTATTCACCATTGCACGTGACTGAGTTTTGTGGAGAAATGCAGGGTAAATTTAAAGTCGGCCTCGCCCGACTAAATATAGTTCAGGTAATAGCGAAGTCATGCACTCTCGAGGTGTTATATCTTTGTCAGTAAAGTTAGCTTAAGCACCACAGTACAAATATTTTTTTACGATAATTACAGCAATTCACGCGCGCTCATTGGCTAATTTTTATTGTCCATATGCGGACAGACATAAATTTAAAATTCATGCGACGCGTCAGCGAGCGAGAGCGGGCAATTCGACAATTTGTTATCGTAAAAAACAAATTGATTGCAGTTTTTAATGCGTCTGTCCTGTGATTGACAATGAATTTCGTCATAACATTGTCAAAGTAGTCTGCGGATCCACTCGGCTATCGCCTCGTGGATCCACAGCTACTTTGACAATGTTATGACGAAATTCATGATCAATAACAGGACAGACGCATAAAAAACTGACTTCAATTTGTTAAGTGGACAATGTACATGAACGAACAAATACTGGCATTTCCATGCAAACGCGTTAAGAATCGTCAGTGGTGGGAAGTAAGGTTACTGACAGATCAAAAACAATTCCAGCCGCTAGCAGGATGAAGGATGTAAACCAGAGAACTCCAGATGTCAAATCCGTTGTTTTACATCCTTAGCCACGCGGCCTTCAACATTGGTCAGATGAGGTGTAGCAAGTTGTAGCATTTTCTCTTTGAAGAAAGTGTTTATGGTATTCATTCCTGTGATATATTTTTTGTTGTTGTAGGTTGTAGTACAAGTGCCCTGCCGCAATAAGGTGTTTAAGGACGCAAGTCAGTGCCGTGGTCCTGCCACTCTCACCATCAAGGTAATGTCATCCAGGATCACTCAATATGAAAATAATAATTCTTCTAAACGATTCCCTGCATTTCGTTAATATGGGTTTTGGGAATTTGGTGCTACACCAAGACAAAAGAACTTCTAGCAGTGCATTATTCTGGTGCCTGTCTCCAGCTTATGTAGCATTAAGCGAATTTCTCCTTCCCCTTTTCCACTCCCTCCCCCCCCCCCCCCCCGGCCCTTCCAAGCCCAAATGGGACAATGGTCCATCTAGGTTTACTCTCCGCTTTATATTAATCAGTAACCAGCGTAGATAAAGGTTCTGTAAGATTGCATTGTCATTGTCTTTCCCAAGAAAACTATATAATGACCATACCCAGGGCTTAAAGTGCATATGACATGAAAAATATTTTCTGCTTATTTTAAAGGCCTTTCAAAGTACAGAAGAATGGCGTTTTTCTTTTTGAAATATCTTTTTACGTTTCAGAGATATTGACGTTTTTCTATTATGCAAATTAGACAAGTGACGACGTCATACTGTTTGCAACTGAAAAGTAGCAAGATACTAAATAAACGATATCTCTGGAAATATTGAAGCAGTGTTCTTGAAACTTGGCACCACAAATGTGCATCATAAAAGAAACAAAATGACACACTTAGTGCTGTTGCCATGACAACAGTTTGGCCACTGGTGCTGTCTTAATAAAAACTAAAATTCCCAGTTTTTTGTCTTAAAGGGAACCTCCACTCTGACAAAAAGTTCACTTCAAATCACACGAAATAATTTGAAGAATCAAATTTGTATGAAGCTTTGACTAACAAAGCGCGTTTACCTTAAATACATGAATTATAGAATCGTTTATTTTTGTTTTCAAAGTTCCCGGGCGCCGCCATCTTGAATAATTGTGACGTAAAATGGTTGCCCTTTTGTTATTAAACAAAAGCTCTTTGTTTCAGAACAATAGAGCAACCAAGACACGTCACAATTATTCAAGATGGCGGCGCCCAGGAAATTTGAAAACAAAAATACGCGATTCTGAAATTCGTTTTTCTCCACTATAGACACTCTTCTGGAAAAAAAAATTGAAACTTACGTTATTGCAAATACTATATCCTGCGGTTTAAAGTGATTCTGTGGTAGGAGTGGAGGTTCCCTTTAAAGGAGCAGTGTCACGAGGATTTTGCGGTTTTAGGTCAATTCTGTGCTAAAATCATTACTTTGAGGCTTCAATCATAAACAAAATGCTTCTGTTAAGCTACGACGAAGATTTCAAATGAATTTTATCATAGAGTTGTTGTGTTTAAGTAATCCTTGTATCTTGATGGCTATCAGCATCTCGTTAGAAAATGATCCCTAAGGAATACTGAGCTATTAAGCGTAAGGTAATTTGATTGGTATTGATTCCCTTGTTGAATTTCTTTGTTAACAGTTCTTGGCTAAACGCCCCAACGAAGTTGTAATCAGAAAAATTGCTGATAATCGCCGTGAACAGGAACAAGTTGTACAGAACTTCATTCAGCCATGCTCTGCGCAGTTGTGCGAGTCTGCTGCGTATATTGAAAGCATCATTACGTAAGTCAGTAGTGATTGACATCTTCCAGTTGCGTCATTTGGCCAACATGGCCTATCACCAACGTTGGTTCAATATGTTTCCAACATAGATTTGATATTGCTCCAACATTTGTACATGACATTAGAACATTGGTATACCCCAGGGTTCTTACAGTTCTTAGAAAACCCGAAAAGTCATTCCAGACCTGAAAGGTCATGGAATTCAAGTGTGGGTCGTAGAAAGTTATCGAAAAGCAATAAACTTAGATAAAAAATTTCAAATAACAGACGAATCAGAGAACCAGTGTTTATTCCAGTCATAGTACCATGTTCCAGTCAAACATAAACACTGGCATGCGTCATAATCTGGAAATATACGTTAAATACCAGATTATTTTGACAAGACTTTGAAAGCAACTGCTTAACATAGGTCTTGGGAAACTCGCAAAGGTCATGGAAAGTCATGTTTGGAAGCGATTGATGTGTACAATGACGTCTTTTCTGCTGTACTTTCAAACAAACGTTTTCTCAGTAATTCATTTCCCATTTTACAGCTTGTTGACAAGTATAATCTTCTTTATATGTTAAGTAATCTGGTGATTTCTCTTCCAGCTCTTTAGTGAACAAAGCAAAAGGTTCTTCAGAAAGGAGAGTACTAGGTATTGTAGTTATCTGTGTTACGTGAAATTTTATGTTTCGATAAAATATTCTCAAACTCATAATTCATCAGGTTTAAGCAAAGGAAATCTTGACCTTGATGGTGTTTGGAGATCCGATCTTAGTAGCATAGATTTTTACGTTTGTCCTTAGTTTTTGTTTTGATTGACCATTCATATTAACGCTCGAGACGAATTTGGACCGCATTTCCAAACGCCTCAATTTTGTCATAAATACTCTGCTACGCGTCGTATTTTCAACTCTGCCGAATTCTCGGTGTTTGGAAATGTGCTCAAACAGGGTCTTTGCGATTGATACATTATACTACTTTGGGATTGAAAACCAAGTCTGACACTGAATGGACAAGAAGGAAGAAGGTGCATAATGAGTGAAGATTAGGGCAAGGAGCAGCATTCTTTACTGGTTGACATAATATATTTTATCTTTCCCTGATTTCAGAAATTATCAGTGACATTGGCACGGCGTTGTTTTACCATGTTACCGGGGCAATGGACGACAATGTGATGAACTACCAACCCACTGTCCAGTTCTTTACGTCCTGTGTCGAGATACTTGGAAAGGTTAATATGCAGCAAAGTACAGCTTATCTTACCATTGACACTTAATGAAGATGTGGATTAGTTTTGAGAGGGGC
>JAHPZR010027365.1:35000-40000 GCA_019787425.1 Platygyra sinensis
ATCTCCCATCCCGGGGTAAGATTTGCATTTCCTTTATTTTCATGACTCGAAATTACTTTTTGTAGTTTACTTCGTTGTAATTGGTTTAGAGCAGGCTAATTTGTCGTTTATTTTTAATTTGCACTGCCGTGTTAATTGATGTGGGCCCGTTCGTAACTTTCTCAGCCTTGAAATGAATGATTAATCGTATGAAAGCTCGAACAATTGAGGATTTACACTACTTAACTCGTGGTATTTTAAAATTCTTTCGAATTGCGCTCTTTAAGGCTCGTACAATTTTGAGACAATTCTCAAACAGCATTCGTAGTATAAATCCTTAATTGCCCTTTATGTGATTTTCAAAGTTGTTGAGCAATCAAATAAGTTGTCCATAATGGCTAGAAAGAAAAAGAAATTTCCTTGTTCGAAAAGGGTCTTGTAACTGCGACTAGCTCCTTATTAGTGATTCGATGTTTCATCACTTAAGGAGATTAATAGTCAATTAAGCTGTTGGGAATCATCGCAAACTGCTGCTCTCGTCGTCTTTGGATTCTGCTAAAAATATTTCATTTCAGCGGCCTTCCCATATTAACGCAATAGCAATTGTTATGATGGCTAGTGCCGCAGAGAAGAAGAAACCTTCGTTATGGTCGTTACACTCACACTATCATTGGATAAGACATCAATAGGGGAATCCTTTGTTTACAATATTTACTCCATTACCATAAGCAATTCAGTTTCTGATGGAGCTACAAAGAAATCAGTTCGGAATATTGAAAGGTCATAGTACGATTAACTCTGCCAATGATTATGAGCCTGATGTGTTGAATACTTTTTGTGCAACACGGGTTTAAAAACTCAAAATTTTAAAAAGAATGTATGAGCTCATTAACGCTTTTGCCACCCAGAAATTTTGCAGTTTTTGAAACACAATTCCTCCTTCAATATTATACACAAAGAGCTAAGAATTTCACCATGTATTAAGTTTTACTAGCTCTTTAGCTGCCTGGAGTCAATTCATATCTAACATGTTTATTTCTGTAGGCAAAGCCATATGCAAATGAGTAAAAATGTAAACAATGACGTCAGCATGAATCCCTTATACAAGGTGAAATGACATGTACCTAAACATTGGGTACAGACCGTTTTCAGTCACGTAACCAGCAGTCATACAAATTTATTGGGACAAAGGAAAGAGTTTATATAAGAAAAGAGTTCAATTCCCACGGGATTATTTTCGTACCCCAGCAGCATGGTCGCCGTTCCATTGTCTCCGAACTTAGTCTGCTGGCAGCCGGTTTTTTCTCTAAATGCCGATTTACACGGTGCGACTTTGTAGCATACAACAAGGTTACGACAGGCCTACGACATGACTTAGGACCTACACGACAATCGTAAGCGAGTTGTAGGTTTGATTTACAAGACGCAATTCATGTCGTAGGTCTGTCGCAAGCTTGTCGTATGCGACAAGGTCGTACGAGCGTTTAGTCATCGCGATCGTAAAAGGGCGGTATATGACGTTGGCCGTGTAAAGAAGGCGACACAAGGGTGGTATGGCTCATCCCATTCCCCTTGAGCCAAAACGTCTCGCCTCGTAACCCCTAATGAATTTCGAGAGAAAAACAGACTGCCAGCAGTCTACTCCGAACACCAATATGCCTGCCCTGACGTGAATGTGAAAACGCCCTGTTTTAAGCCCAGCTGGACTGATGTACTCAAGTTAACTTGTTTGACCTGTTTTACTTGTTTTAACAGGAATGCCCCAGTTGCACCTTGGAATGAGAGTGAAGTTCCTCAAGCATCAGACATGATTGCCTTGTTCACTGACACACTGAACTGCCTGCAGGCTCATTTAAATGGTAAGATGCAAACTATAATCGTAAAAAAATGATCGGAAAATTGAAGCTTTTGTTTGATTTTTAAAGGGGCAGTGTCATGAGGATTTTGCGGTTTTAGGTCAATTCTGTGCTAAAATCATTACTTTGAGGCTTTCCTCATAAACAAAGTGCTCTTGTAAAACTACGACGAAGATATCAAATGAATTTTATCAGAGAGGGCTAACCATTTTTTTGAAGACACAGCATCAAATCATGCAAAAATTGGCGAATTTTTTTCAAGTTTCAATCCATTTCCATCCTTGCCATCTGTAGCGCCAGGCGGTAGAAAACAGTTTCAGTACCTTCAAATAGTCTTTGATTACAAAACTAGACCATTATTTTTGGAATTCAATTGCGAAGACACTTTCTAGCTTTTTATAAAGTTGCCAAATATCGTGACACTGCCCCTTAAAGACTTGCATTGGAGGATGTAAGAAAAATGTAGTGTTTAAAGCTGGCGTAGGACATTAATAGCTGGCAAGTATTTGTGGTACTGAGTAAGATGGACAATATAACACGCGCTTACATTCCTCCGTCAGTGGAAATTTCTTTTCAAGGTTATATCATGCATGAAGTCTCCTTTCTCACCTCTCTTCAGAACTGACTTTTTAAGCCATGACTTGTTCACAATTTGACCGGCAGAAGAGCAATAGAAGGCCTGCGTTCGTTCAAGGGTTCGTTTCCGAAGTAGTTCATTAGTTGCTTCCGGGTTAGCTCAGCTCCTATAGTTTCACCTACACCACTCAAAACCAACTCTTCTATCTGTTCATTTTACTGTGTGATTTTATCTCTCGTTAGCTCCGTACAGCAGTACATCAATGATGAACATGTTCTGGAGTTTCTTCGTGTCGTCACTATCTAAGGAAGGGATACCTGATTACGTGTTGCGCGTGTATCGCTCCAAGTTCTTCGTTCTTCCTTGGCAAAGCTTTCTACCGACACTGCATAACATGGAACTCATGCAGGAGGTTCGTTAAAGCTTAGTTCCAGCTAGATTCTCCTACAATAGACGACAACAGTGTTGAGACACTTGGTAGTAAAATTCGATTCATGTTTTGAGCGTCTTGGTCACATTTTCTCCCATTTCCCCAAAACCAATGTTGATTTTTGTATTTCTTCGACTGCACAGACCACAGCGCCTACACACTTTTGAATTGGGGGACCGGGGGTATCTGGGCATGAACACTAGATGCAAGTAAAATAGAACAAATGCTTAAGTATCGAAAAGCGTCATTTACTAAAAGTGTCTCAGCTACTTTTGTCGCTCATTGTAGCCTCCATATATTACCTACTCTGCTATCTGGGCGAATCGGTGTAAACATCAAGACTGATTCATACACCTTTTTACAACCCAATGATTTTAAACCTTCTGTAGAAATAGAAATAGAACTTTGTTGATGTGTCGAACCATGTAGCCTGGGAGAAACCCATACTACTGAGGGGACACATTAATATAAAATACAATACAGAATTAAAATTAAGACATTGGACATAATATAAAGAAAAAGATTAAGACATCTACATTTTGTTTTGTTTTTTCCTTAGTTGCATAGTGTGTGCAAGAACAGCTTTAGGTTCCTTGGTCTTGTATTTCCTCTTATGGACTGGAATAGAATCATTTCTGCTTACTGGTAAGTGAGTGTTGTTTGCCTCCTTAATTTGGATCGCGTCGTAAATAAAACTTGGTATAATATGGCTCTATCTCCCAAGGACTGGGAACTACCGAATTCACGAATTTGATTGGCTGAAATCGATATAGAAAGCGGTCTAGATTTTCCTATCTCGACCGATTATATTGTACGATGAAAAAGGTGCAAGCGAAAGTACAAAAATATTCATTATTTTCTTCTAACAATATTTATTTCTGGAAGTGCCAAAAAGGCTGATGAGAAAAAAAATGAGGACAAGCAAACTTTGGCAGAATTAAGTTCGTTACATCGCTCTTCACAGGTAAAATGTCAGACAGTACAAACCAGTTACATTAAACGAATTAAATTACTCATTTCTGTAGTTCCATCTTAGGGACTGGTCAAAAAGTACAGGGGGGGGGGGGGGGGTGGGCCGGAGCATTTCAAAATGTGGTGGTCAGAAAACACATGACCCACCCCTTCCATTTGGCACAAAACGGAGTGACCCACCCCTAAACGAAGGTTGAAAATCACATGACCCACCCCCTATAAGACATGACATTTTTGGTTGCATAATCCGACAAAATAACTTTTTGTGGATGAAATTGTGGTATTATTTACGTTTTAGATTTCTTTCTTAATAATAATACAAAATCAATGAAAAATAATATTGTTTTCCATTACCCTTGCAACTTTAAGTCATGACTGTAAACTCTACTAAAGAAAACTTGACCTTTTACTTTTCACACTAGGCCTCAAGGCACGTAGAGCAGTGATCCATCTAGAAAACGACTGTAGCGAGTCCTGGGAGTAATATAGCCAGACAACTCCCAGATCTTTGTGCATGTGTTCCGTACCCTTGGGGACAAGTAGTATGTAGACACAATATCATAGCAACTCTTCGGCCTTCGTAGCTTAATTAAAAATATATCACCACTGTTTGCGTCATATTTTTAATGATGTAGACACAAGTTGGCCATTTGGTGTTCCTGAATACCAGTATGTCAACCGAGTGCAGTATTTTAAATATTTCTGCCCTGCGACTCCCTGCTCAATCCGTTAGCTTTTGTACAGATTTTACAATACATAAATTGTCATCTCTATTGTACACCAGCCAAGTGTCCTTTTTCAAATACGGCTCGAAAAGTTTTTGTCCTTTGTAACAAACAATAAAAGCAAGTGACATACTTGAACACCAACCCACGGTCTGCCAAGTGCCTTACGCATAGTGTGGAGCTGGGGCTTTAATAAAGGGGTGCTTTGCATCCGTCTTGGCAGTAAAGGGCAGACTACATAGGGCTCTTAGTCCTATTTCTGCCTGTCGGCTATGCCATACTGATGAGGCCTAACAAGGCAGAAACAGCTGTCCATGGGTGCCACTGCCTGGGTGATATGGCTGTGCGCATGCCAGACCGTGGATTGGTGTTTGAGTGTGTCACTTGCTTTAATTGTTTGAAAGGAGTTACCTTTGTTGTCGATCCGTGTCAAATGTGTGCCAATTCCCCCCCCCCCCGAA
>JAHPZR010027365.1:47500-57500 GCA_019787425.1 Platygyra sinensis
CTTGAAATGGAGAAACGGCAGAATCTTTTGTCTGATCGCTTTTTGGAGCGAAAATGTGTCTTTAATTGCTTTCAAATTATTTTATAACAAATTGATCACTGATGTCAAGATGCTCCAAACTTTACTATCGCTCAGCTGCGAGATTGTCTGGACGAGAGCATATCTGAATTTTTTGTGATGAAGTTCTTTTATATTTTTTGTCAGACGAGCGTTTGAATCCAAAGTTGTGTTGCTGTGGCACAAGATTCTTCAGGTGTCTGTAAGACAGGTTTATTATGCGACTGGGCCGCTAAATGACCTCACAAAACAGCTTTCATTCCTGGCGTCAAGTTTGCATTCCTTAGGGGAAGACAAAGCATCGACTGGCTTGTTAGGAGCTATTGGCTTTGGAAAGAAATCTCAGCTTAGTGTTCAGTAAGTATCAGGAAAACCTACCCGAGTTTTTCCAGCGCGATTTCTAAACAAAGTACTTCTTTATACGTTGATTAAGATTGAATAAGAATAGTGCCCGGGCCTAGGCTGGGCTACTAGCGGCTCGCGGCATCGTCGCTCCCAGGTCACGCTAGCACGCACGCACACTTGTTTTGCATTCTTTCCCACGGATTTTCGAGGAAAAGAGAGACTGCTCGCAGTCTAGCCCGGGCCCTAATTTCTTGTACGTGCCGTACTGCACTGGATGTTATGTTCCTTCTGTTTCTCAGCTTCCAGTGTTGAAAATTTTCATGGTTTGTGAAATTCGTGACAAAGATAAGAGGTGTAAGATTTGCTCAATTTTTTGTTGTTTTTGTTGTTTCGTGGTTATTTTCTGTGAAACTCGATGACAAAGCACCGTACTGTAAAATAATTCTTATTCTTGTTTCTTGTTTCGTTGTAGATTCCGGTTCATTTGCAGAGCATTAGAAGCATTTCTTTTAGCGCAGATGCCGTCTAATTCACTTCTGAGACTGGAAGCTAGAGCGCCAGGATATGTTCGAGAACCGAAAAGGGTGTGTACAAGAAAGATTCTTCTTTTCTGTTATCGCTGAGTGCTGTTAAGATGGGCCACTATATGTTTGATGAGTGGGGAAGGCTGCGAAATTATCCCAAGAATATTCCAGGACAAGACAGACGGATGGACGGAATGACTGCTTGCTTTCTCGCCTGCTTATTTGCTTGTTTGCCTGTCTTGTCTGACTTGCTTGTGTGTGTGTGTCTGTCTGTGTGTGTTTCTGTCCGTCTCTTTTTTTTTGTTTTTGTTTGTTCGCTTTTTGATTTACTTTGTTCTCCACA
The DNA here is from genome assembly GCA_019787425.1 of Platygyra sinensis. Lineage (NCBI taxonomy): Eukaryota > Metazoa > Cnidaria > Anthozoa > Scleractinia > Merulinidae > Platygyra > Platygyra sinensis. The sequence continues at coordinate 48,770 of JAHPZR010027365.1, forward strand.
TTTCAGACTAAACAGCAAGCACCAGGTGGACGCGTTATTTCCTCCACTGCTGAAGCCGAACAAGCTCTGACTAACCTGGAATCTCTTCGTGTTAACAAGCAGTACACGAGTTTAGCAGAGCACATAATGGAAGCTCACTCGTTCATCGCTAATCCATTACATTCTCTCATGGAAGGGCCGCAATTTGTAGCTAAGCTTGTCCGACAGCTTTTTCCCAATGACAGAGCATTGGCTATCGTTGCGACATGAATTATAGGAATTATGGAAAAGGCATAAATTATAAATTTCCACGAATTTATCTAGTGTAAGGGTTATCATAGGAAATTGCTGGTTTCCCTGAACAGACGTTGTCGGGCGCCTGCCTCGTCCTCAGTCGCCCGCGCGAAAATAAAAAAAATATGAGTAACTACTGAGGAGGGCGCTCCCTGCACTCACACTCCTCACTAGCTTCCAGCTCCCGCTCGCGCCCGTTTGCTCACTTCCAGTCTCCCAATCGCTCTGCGAGCCTGTCGAGCCTGTGGTGGAGGCAGGTAGGACACTCAGCGTGTCTACTCCCCCTCCTCCGCTGAAGCCAGCTAACAACCTATTTTCTCAGCCACCCATCTCATCGTGGCTGCACCCCTCCTTCAGCTCTAACCCTTTGCCAAAACGGTACAAAATGACAGTTGCTTTGTCAATAGGGAACGAATTTCGCTCCTGATATTTTGTATTTATACCGCGATGCTCAGCTTACGGCAAACATCGATAACCAATGTTGGACATACAGTAAGGTTGTTACTTAGCTTTGAGTATGTCTGTATTAACGGGTTTACACTAGTTTATATAAAAGAAAAGAGGCCATGTTAACTCCATCGGAAGAGGCGGGGGAGGGGAGCTGAGGCAGAAACTTCAGGTTATAAATTTCAAGAGCAAGCCTTGGAAGGCAATGGAGAGGCTTTGCTCATGAGTTGTGCGTCGTTGTGATGACGACCCAGTATGACGGCTGTTTTAGCAAATCTATTTATCAAATTCAGTGAATTTGACGTTTTTATTACATTTAATCAACTTTCAAATGTCCTTCGTGATAGGACAAGGGAAGACTTAGTATTTCACTGTCGATCACTAAATGGCATTCTTAGCAGCTTTGCCATCTCGAGGACTCACCATAGCAATGATTTGGTATTTACAATTAACTTGGAATACCTACTAAGTATTTCATCTAGTTTCGACAGTTTTCCCCTCCAGTGCTCCCAGAAGAAAAACTTCTGTACCAGTCAGTGGATCAAGTGACGACGACCTTGAATTTACTCGGCACCAGTTTTCGTCAGTACGTTGCTTAGCAACATGGATTCTTGTAACAAGCTGACGCGTGAGTTTTCGTGAAGATCGAGCTGAGCGAACACGCACCGTTTACAAGGGTCTTTACAATTGGCCAAACGAAACAATAGGTAAACAACACAAACAATGTCCCTTGTACTAACAACAAGAGGTGCAGATTAGCAAGAACGAAAAATCAAAATGGACTTTGTAAAGTGGTGCAGGCCATCGAGAAGTCCCGAACCCAACGATAACTTATTTTCCCCTCGAAGGTTGGGGTTTTCACCAACAAATCGCAAAATCTTTGGTGGATTACGAGAATTTTCCTTGACTTCAAAAACCAAGTGAAAAAGTATCAACCGAAGAGTTTTCGATTTCCATTTACTGATCAGAGGCGAGGTAAATTCTTGTAATTCACCGAAGATAGGTATCGTCAAGTGGAAGCTTTATTTCCCCAAAGCGCTTGGTTTTACGGACTGGTACTTCACAAAATAATTCGATAATTTTGTGAAATAGTTTGTACTGCGCTTAAAGACGAGCGATTGTTGATGCCAAAATTCAATTCAATTGTTAGCTAAATGATCTTTGCTTTAAAAATAAAAATATTACAGATTTGTCATTAGAAAAATCATTTTTGGGGAGTGTGACCTCTCTTTGTTGTGTGGATTCTTGACTTTCCAGGCTTCGTGGCTGGACACCTGTCAGCGTATCTCTGACTGAGAGCTGCCTGAAAAGAAAAACCAGTTCCTTTTAAACCTGCCATAAGGCCTTAGTTTTCAACGTTCCTGATACTCAATTTATGACAACCGACACTTTTACCTGAAGAGTAACAAGAGCGCTGAGAAACAAAACAGTCCAGTCGCACGTTTATAGATTTCTCCCTGACAGCCATGTCGACTAACCGCTGAATAACAACCCAAAAGACAAACTCATGAGGTACAAAATAAATCATATTTAATGAAATTATTAGTTGGCTCGATGACCACAATGAACTCAATTTCGCAGAAACAACATTTTGTTTTCGTTGCCTCGAGGAAAATCTTAAAAAATATTGATGACAAAACTAGAAAAATTCTTTTGACGTGTAAAAACAAGTTCAATATCACTGACCACAAAAACAACTGGGAATACGAAAACCTACAAAGCTGAAAAACAAACAGTTCAAGAAGCTACATCACGGCTGCGTATCTTGAAAATTTAGCCAGTTCATCCATTCGCAATTCAGGTCAATCCTATACAAATCTCAACCATCCTTATGTTTTTTGCTTCACTTTAAAGGGGCTGAGTTATTTTGAGCATCGACGAAATTACCGTTAAATTTAAGGAAACCTGGAAATAATACTTTACAAAGATAGAAAAACATCAGAGACGATAATAAACCATAAAGTAACAAGGATGGTTAAGGATGGAGAAGATGAACACGGATTGCAAAACAACGAAATTGAAAAGTTTAGCTAAGCTTTTCAAACTGTTCAACCGTGACTGAGCCCCTTTAATTTACCTTAGTGAACTATTGATTTCAGTTTTACTCTTGATTAACGGCATTCTGTGTCTATATCGAAGCCGTGACATAACTGCTTTAAAAATATACCAAGTGACCACTGAAAAACCTAGTTTGACAAGTTTCATGTGTTGGGAAAAAAATAAACTCAAACATATTAGATTTGTTTTGACCTTAAAATTAACACAATCATTGAATACATAGATACACTTTTTGCTATTATTACAGTTACACCAAGTAATAATTACCGAGTGAAATTTATAAATTATCAACAATTGTTTTGTATTCAACACCAGTGAAAAAATCAGTCGCCTATTGGTACTTGTCGGGATGATTTCAACTGTTGCATTGAAAAACGTTACCAAAGAACACAACGATAGCGAGAAAGAACCTCTTAAGACTTCAATTAAGTAACCTTGTTCAAAACTTGTTTTCAAGTGGTAAATGAAGACCGACGTTTTGACCTTGGCACTTCCTTCACGTGCGAGGTCTAAGATTCGCTTCCGATTGGCTAACAAGACAATACCTTCGCTGCGATTGGCTAAAGCATACAGGACGGAATTCCCTGAGCCAATCAGCAAACACTACAGAAATGGAATACATTAGAAAGCAACGCTACAAAGATTAAACTAACGTCAAAGACAAGTCTGTTCTTAAGTCTTTTTCTTCAATGCTTCACGTTCTCTAGTACTAGGTGATTTCCTCCGTATTGCAGTCAAGTTCAGAGGGACGTGACTTTGACCCCTCTCTTACTCGGGTCAGAGTCCTTTTTCTGTTCGCGCCCGGATGTGGTTTTAAACACTCGACGAGAGCTGGGGCTGGATATTGGTGAATCTGTCGAGTCTCGCCTACTTTTCACCATCTGTTTCTTACCAGTGTTCATATCTGAACCCTTAACAGCACGACTCCGACTGCAATTCCCACAAGCACCACTGGAATATGTACTTTTGGAATCCGGACGACGAATCCAGACATTTTGCGTTTGTTCACAGCTGCACGTTGACGAGGCCACGCTTTCGGTGTCTGCTGAACGAGGCAAATGGACCTTGGGTTTTGCTTTTTGAATCCAAGCATTGCTTGACTCGGGATGAACTGACGCATTCCGAGGATTCCCGAACAGGTGTCGTTCTTCCTCGGAATCTATCTCGAAGTCTGAGCCGCTGTCCGAGTCACGGTACGATTTGAACTTTTGTGTAGTGTGTCTCCGGGTAGGTCGTGTAGTGTTGGAGCTGGATCGAGGTGCCGAGGTACCCGGCTGATCTGCTGCTGACTGGCTCGTCATTCTCGGCGAATTCGCCTCTGGTGGACCAAACTCTGCCATTTCGTACGTCTCCCCAAAGGAAGTGTTTGTCCACTGGTTGAGTCTGCGAGCTGTTGATGGAGACACCAGGGAGGTGCTATCTCCCTGCTGAGCCTGTCCACTGCTTCCTTCCATGTTCCTATGCGCCATCACACCTCTGATCCTTGATACCACCGAGGCCTCAGCTGAACTCTTGTCTTTAGAGCTTTCACCTCTCTTGGGCTTGTGTGACACATGTAACGGGTACGAGTCACACAACAGTGGAATTACTGTACAACCATCACTAGAGGAACGAGAATGTTGGCGTTTTTCCATTGTTTGTCTGCAGTAGCGAGGGTCGCCATCAAGCCTTTCGTAATTTTGCTTAGAGGAAGCCTCTCTCGGAGGTTGGCGACGATGCTTGGACAGTGAATCATTGCTCTGAGTCCACTTCAAATGCGCCTTGTGTCTACTGTCCAGGGACGCACCACTATCTATACTGTTCGAATCAGTGCCACGCGCCTTAGCTCTCCTCTGCCTGCCCGCGAGGGCCCTGGGACCTACGTCTGATCTGCTACGCAAGAGCGAAGGACTAGGTTCCACGTTCTGGACGGCACCATGGTTGGAGCTGGAGCTTGAGTGAGCGAGAGAGGCTGATGATCCATTCTTCTTTCTTCCTGGCTGCTGTGGATGTGCAACGGCCGCGTCTATGTCTTGTCTGGTGACTGGAGTAACGGTAGCTTGGCCTCCTGGGTAGAATGGCTGTGAACTGTAGTCCTCGGTCTGCTTGGTGACCTGGCCGTGAGGGTACAGGGGCTGGGGAACCTGGCCGAGTTGCATGTTACCCGCTACAATTTCATGCTGAGAGTAAGTGGCAGCTTCGTAATCTTGTTTAGCAACCTGTCGCACCGCCACGGAGTGCTGGGTAACTTGGCCATGAAGCAATGGAGACTGAGATCTTGGGGACTGATTCCTGACTCTTGCAACGTCACTTTTAATTCTAGCCTGAGCGTCCGCTGACCGCACGGTAGCAGGCATGCTCCGATAGTGTCTGGCAGCTCTGGAGGAAACTGACTCGTTGTCCGTGGAACTTCCGGGTTTAACGGCCATCAGGTTGCGTAATGCTGCGGCTGACGCAGTGGCGATCGCTTTGTGCTTGGAGTTGACAAGAGACTTGAGCAACGAAACAGCTCCGAGCTCCCAGAGTAACTCTTGATCCTCGACGCACCGAGCGGAAAGGTTCCACAATGCGCCACATACATTACTGACCACTCTTAAGCTTGGCGAGCGCAGATGAGAGAGCACAATTTGAAAGCAGCCACTATCTCGAAGAGTCTTACGGTAATCTGGTCGCACGGCGATGTGAGAGGAAAGATTTCTCAGGATGCCACCACTGCTCTCTACAACGGAGATGTTCCCTGAGGGACTGGAGTAGTTAAGACACTTAACAAGGAACTTCAGGGCACCTGGCGACGCGCAGATCTCTGCCTTGTTATCAGAGCAGTGAGCTGAAAGGTTCCACAAAGCACTAAGGGTCGTTCTTAACGCGGGCTCTCCATGCACTGCTTGGGCCGCAGACAGCAACGCTTTTATTGCTCCTGCATCGCGTAATGTCTTGCGACAAAGTTCGTCAGCTCTCCAGGAGAGGTTCCTAAGCACACTAGCTGAGACTTGGATGATCTCTTCTTCTTCAACAGTATACAGCTGAGCGATAATGGCGTCGACAGCGCCAGGAATACTGCATAGCAGGCTCTTATTCTTGGTGTTACCGAAGGTCAGGTTAGTAATTGTCATACCCGCATATTTGCGCAGACTGATGCTATAAAAGTCTTTGCACTGATCGTTCACTTGGTGATCGATTTGGACGAGCTCCGCGATAGCTTGAAGTCCACCAAGTTCGCAAATGGCCGTGCGATGATCTTCTTCAAACGACAGTTTCATAAGCGCTGCAATAGCCGGGGCCGGCCCATAATCCATCAGCGGTGGATACCAACGCTCCGCACAAGGATGCACTGGAAAACCTTTAAACTGTACAACGTCACAGTGCGCACGCGCAATTTCCAGCAGCCTCAAAACTCGTACCTCCCGTCGACCACACCTATCTTCCACGTTTGAGTAAACGATGTTGTGCAACGCGAGGCCTGCTCGCGCGCGGGCTTCGCGACGAGCATTCTTGTCCGCAAAGTCTTTGCCGTGAAGCAGATCAATAAGAAGTGGTAGACAGCCTGATTGCCGCATGGCTGCGCAGCTATCCTTGCTGTTAGACATGGCTAACAAAGTCCTAGACATATCATCTTTGTCATGAGTCCCTAACATGGATAACAGTGACTGCACCATGTCAATCCGCGTGTCAAGGTCGTGATGAGTCGCCGCCGTGCTGGCGAAACTGACCACGCTGGACGTCTCCAAACCATCCAACGCGTCGTGCGGTGAATAACACATGGCTTCTAGACTTGACTGGCTGACACTCCTTGTGAGGCCTCTACCACTAGTGCCCGGCTCCCCTCCGTGACGGTTTCTCGCGTCTTGACCACTTCTCATATCTTGGGGAGCAGCGCACATGATTGGTCTTTCCCTTTTGCTAAGCAACGACTGACTGTCATGTCTGGCGTCTTCGTTCAGGGTAAGAGATGTCGACTTGTAAGGTTCTGCAGCAGCTATGGTTGAAGTCTGGGTCTGAGTTGCTGTTGGCTTGATGCTCTGTAACGAGGTTACGGGTGGTTTGTCTAGAGGGGGGTTTAGATTGACGACGTCTTTTTTGATTAGTGGATCCCCCTGCGCCAGTGTATTACCAGGTAAACCATCAGTTACCAGGCCTGTTGATAAAAATACCACACTTACATTGAGAACGAATAAAACATACACAAACCATGCACAACAGGATCAGAGAATAACAACTTTACTTTTATAGCGACATTCCTTCGCAAGCAATAATACAATCTATACACAAAAGGAACAAGGTGCTACACAAATACAAGTAATATAGCGTGGTTTTTGAAGTATTGTAACTTGTTTAGTTCATTCATAACACGGATGAATTCTATTTGGCGTCAAGCAACAAGTACATATTAGACAAATAACCTCAGAGCTTTGACAGCTTCACAGGAATCCGTTTATCGTCTGAGTATGTACAGTACTTATTTTTTTGTGCCACTGCAACCAATAATTAAGCTACATGTTAGTCCAGTCCCTGAACTCTCCTTTCTTCCCGCCCCATATAGGAGCTGAACCCGGGCGGGCGAAAGAAGAGTCCAGGATAACTTGCATGCGCATGCTCAGAACGAACCAATCAAAATTACTAGGTCCCAACCACGCCGCTCGCGTCAATGTGTCACGCAATGCTCGCGCTCGGAAGGACTCTTCTTTCGCCCGCCCGGGTTCAGCCCCTATATGGGGCGGGAAGAAAGTAGAGTTCAGGGACTGGACTAGCTACATGTATGATTGCGTGGAAAATATGTGAACCGCTACGAATATTTAACAATCAGTTTATGAGCTTGAGATTTCTGAGGTGATAGTTGATGAGGCCGAAGGCCGAATCAGCTATCGCCTCAAGAAATCGAGAGCGAATAATCTAATCGTTTTAGTAGAATTAACGCAAATAAAAGCCAGAACCTGACGATAATTTCAGGACATATAAGATAAACGATAGACCGAGTAGATTCATCGTGTCTTTAAATTTTGACAACAAATGAACGAAAACAAGATTTTAAATGGCAGTTATATTTCGGTATAAACTATACCATCATCAGACTAAAAATGTATACAAAATTAGCAGCTTAAATAGAAGGTACCAGTATACTCAAGAGAATAAGTAAAGTTCCCTGCTGGATTTTAATCCATTGTTAAGAGATGGCGATTGTCGTTTGATGTGGAAGGCCTCTTTGTATAATAGCAGGTTCCAATTATCGTCAAAATCTAACACCCTTGTGTTATTCTGAACTACATTGATTACGTAATCCTTGTTGCTAGAAATAGTTGGTGCGGTGATGTTATTTAGAGTGTCGGGTAGATTTAATAAATTATGGATAAAGGCTAAATGTTCGCACGTGCGTAGATGTTTGTAAATCGCACTCTCTTTATCAGTTACAGCGTGTTCACGTGTTCGGGTGAGAAGGGTTCTGTCAGTTTTGCCAATGTATGATGACTGGCAGCCAGGACAACTGAATTTGTAGACGACGTGTGATTTGTTTAAAAGTGGCACTTTATCTTTGTTGTTGGTGTAGAAGCACAATTTTGTGGTTTTCTCACAAATTCTGATCTGGGTGTTAGGGTTTTTTAAATGTCTCCGCAGCTTTCGTTTAAAGGAACGAAGAAGTTGTGACGTTTTCTCGCCAATGTAGGGAATAGAAAGCCAGATAGTGACGGGCTCATCTTTATCTTTGGAGTTGTTGGCTGTTGTCTGATTCTTGTTAAGGGCGTTGGATGAGAAGCGGCGAATGAGCGCATGAGAAATACGTGACGGAAAGCCATTCCAGGAGGTGATCTTTTTTAGAGTTTTTAGTTCAAACTTAACCATATTGGGTGAGCAGATTCTATGAATGCGGTCGACTATTTAAGCTGCTAATTTTGTATACATTTTTAGTCTGATGATGGTATAGTTTATACCGAAATATAACTGCCATTTAAAATCTTGTTTTCGTTCATTTGTTGTCAAA
>JAHPZR010027365.1:62500-67500 GCA_019787425.1 Platygyra sinensis
AGAATCAACATCATCCTCCTCCCACACATGCACATCAGGATTTTCTTTTTGATCTCGGCTGACAACTGGTTGACCTTTGGCTGACTGAACTGGTTTCTTCCCTCGATCACTGGCTCCAAAGTCCTGAACATTGAGGAAGAGAGACATGGACCAGGGTAAAAAGAAAATCATTTTTACACCTTGACATCCAGGCAAGTTGTAACTAGTATGTAGCTGGACTGTTATTTTACCAGCCACCTCCCCCCTCACGAAACAGAACCCTCCCTGTTAACATACATGAATCAGTTGAAAGCTAAAATTAAAATAGTAAGAGCAGTTTTCAATAGCATTTATTGGAGTTGTGCCTGCTGTCAAATATTCCTTTGTTTGGAAAGGCACAAAGGCTAATTACTTCAAATTTTGATTGGTTCACGGTCTGTATTGTCTGGGTCTTTTGTGATTGGCTTGGATGATCAGAAAGGGTCAATACAAAGCAGAATTGACCCTTTTGCCTCGTTTGCATGTCAAACCACTGATAACTGCGATAAGAGCTATTGAGTGTTGTCAAACCAAAACCAAAGTGATCATGATTCTAGCCAATCACAAAAGACACAGACAATACAGTGAACCAATCAAAACTTGAAGTAAATACATGTTAGTAGCTGATACAAAACGTGGGAAAACGCGTGCGAGTGAGTCACAATTGGTTTCTTTCTTACTTCTGATTGGATGAAAAAGTGGCACGAGTTTTTTGAGCCAATCGCATACGTAGTTGATGCAAAACCAATTACTTTTCGACATTCAAATGAAAAACCACTCTTACTAATAATTTTTTATCTGATCTGATTTGATTTCTATCTTATAACTATTTTATAGAAATAAGTTCTTGCATACATTGCAAACAACTTTGAGCTAAGGATAAACCTATGACATTTAGTAAAAGATAAGAAATTTGATTTATAAAGCATTTCACTATAATACAAATCTACTTACCTTGACAGAATCGCTTTCCTCTTTGTATGCAGACTTCACCATTACATCAATGGCCTCCTTGTTTAAAGGATGTTTGTACAGCTTTGGTGACATATTCGGCTTCTCTAACACTGCCTTGGTACTATTCCCAGGCATTTTTTCATTGTTGATTGGGCTATCAGTATTTCTCTTCAGAACAGGACTACGTGTCTGTGGTATATTTGGGATGGGACCATTCTGATTCAATGGCAGTTTTCTTCCTGGATTTGCTGCAGATGCCGATGTGGGGATGGATCTTTGGGCCATTTCTTGTTGAGGTACCTGGTTGCTTAATTTCTTCTGTAAGGAAGGTTTATAAAGATTGTTAGCAATTTTTTAATTTAACCAATAAGTACATTTAACGGAAAACACTTCAACAACATATGTACACATGCATGGATCCATCATCACTTTACAGTGAACTCATTTTGCCTGTAGCCCAGAGCCAAAATTCAACCACTTAAGGTGGCTCAAAACAGTTTCCAGCACTTTCCAAGACGTAGATTTTGATGGGTCATTATTACCACTCTTTATCAGTTGATGCTACAATCATGGTATCAAAAACTGCCCAATCATTGGTGAACATGTTGGTATTATTTTCGTGACACAATAGGTTACCATAGTAACACTATGACCTGCTAAAACACACTTAATTTCAGCTTTAAGCGCCTATATTTCAAAAACGGCACGGTGACATTTCACTGACTGGATGCAGAAGCGCAGTGGACTCATGGTTAGTGTGCTTGACTCTGGAGCAAGCCGTCCGCATTCGAGCCCTCGCCAGGGACATTGTGTTGTGTTCTTGGGCAAGACACTTTATTCTCATGGTGCCTCTCTCCACCCAGGTGTATTTATGGGTGCTGGCAAATTTAATGCAGGGGGTAACCCTGCAATGGACTAGCATCCCATCCAGGGGGGAGTAGAAATACTCCTAGCTGCTTCATGCTACAGAAACTGGGATAACCTCCGGCCTGGTGGGCCACTATTGGCTCAAATGCAGACTTAATCAAATTAATGTCCTTTCAATTCAGAGCATGTTCATCTACATGTACAACATAGAAATGAACTTTACAGTCTCATACATGTGCAAATGTTTCAAGGTGGACTTTATTTCCCCAAGTTTTCTTTCCCACACACCATTTTATTGTGGGCTTAAATTTCACTGACTGGAAGCAGTTTTGATCAATTCTGTTCAAGGCTACAAAGCTTGCGTACATTTTGTTGCAACACACAGGTATCTTAAAGCGTTTGACTCACCGCACTCTGTTTTTGATTCACCAATGTCTCAACGTCACTACCTCCTGATTCCTCCTCTTCAGACAGTTCCCATCTTGAAAAAAAATCATGATTATCAAGACTTCATTTTATTACAACCAAAAAAAATGAAGTTTGTTTGTTTTCTTTGTGTAAAATTATAAGGGTCACAATACAACAACATGCATACATGTATATGTACATTCGATTGTATTTACAATCAGCTCAGCAATTACTACAACTATTTGCCATAAACACTTATTTACTGATTTCAAAACTGCAATGTAGATAACATTAAATTAAATCTGTCAGTATTAGCCAATCTACAGTATTAGGCATCCAGCTTGTGGTATCCCTGTTTCTAATACGGCTAGCTTCTTGAGTAGGCAAAATGAACCAATTACTTCACAGTGATGGGCTACCTGTGCAGGCAGCCCTGTTTCCTGGACAAATTTAATTCTTTAACCCAGTAACAAATCCATCATTGACCAGGCTTGTTTGATCAAGATGGCTGAACATTAGTCTTTTTCTTTTTTTTTTGTGAGTTTACTGACCACGACATAGTCAATGAACTTGATGACTAGCCTAAATTTGTGTGCTGCTTTATTTTGCTATACAAGTATATTTTCATTCTTGTCCCCAGAGCCTACAGTCCTTCTGGCCTGGGGTTGGGATCGAGAGCTCTGGCCGGACCCGATTTTCTGAGCATGCGCAGAGTATTCGTTTCGCACTCTCAACCAATCAGATTTGCTAGATTTGACGGGTAGTCCGTGAATCGCGGACTTCCGGATTTGGACCAAACCAGAGCTCTCGATCCCAACTGCAAGCCAGAAGGATTGTGGGCTCTGGGGACGAGGATGGTATATTTTTTACAGTTGAAAAATTGCTAACAACTGCACTACAGTTAAATCTCTTCACAATGGTCATCTTGGGGACAGAAGAAACTAGCCGTTGCAGAGAGGCAGCTTTGATGGGGAGGTAGGGTGCACCATGGAGAGGAAATCATTAGAGACAGGTTGAAATACATTAAAAGTGAATGTATGGACTGTCTACTAGGGCAAAACACTGGCTGTTGTAAAGTGGTGACTATTATTGGAGATTGTACATTTTAATTATTTTCAATAGTAGTAATACCTCTGAGGGAAGATGTAGTTGAAAGCTATATTCTGTGCTAGTAATTCACTTTTAAAATGATGGAAAGAAGCAAACCATAGTTTGCACACAGCACATTTTTCTCTATTCACAGAAATTACAAAAAAGAGAATACATGTAAACAACTCCTGCAAGTTTGCTTTTATTAGCTAGAAACCTATTTAAGTGTAATATAATAACAGAATACTAAATGACAATTTTTTTTGATGCTGTCTTTTAATTATGTGATCAGTGAAAGATTGTGAAAACTGATTTATCCATAGATCAATGACAACGGCATTAAAACATGATTTAGCAAACTATACAATCATCTCCTAAAGGCAGTGACGCGGCATACCAAATTGCAAGAAAATGCATCCCTCTAAGTCTAGAGGGTTTCAATGTTCCCTCCCCCTACCTTTGCAAGGCTCTTTAGGCCTTACATTTTTTCTGCCCAGTTATCATAACCTAATACATTAACACATCATGTTAAACACGTTCAAAGACGTGTTTCCACCTAAATTGTCTAACCCCCTTAAGCGCAGACTATGTCTTTTAATATTATTCCAAACAAAATATCTCTATACCTGTAAGAATTTTTTATAACCTAATACCCGACTGCTGAAAAACTCATTGAAACCCCTACAACAAGCAGAAACCTATGTTGCATTCTAAGTAGATAAATTCACTTACCTCGGGGTTTCTCTTACATCAAGTTGATCAATGTTCCTATCAAAAATATCATCTAAAATGAAAGTTAAGAAGTTTCCATTAACAACAAAGTGATGCAACATCCCATCAACCTAAAATATGGGACTTTCCACTACCTTCTCATTAATTTTTCATACTTTCCCTTCAAATAAACACATGATTGTACACGTAAGCTCCCCTCAACTCCTCTCCAAAGCAAAAAGTAACTCACATACTGGAAAGTTCTCTCCTGAATATATAAACAATACCCTCCATTTGGCACAAAAATATGCTAGGATATTTGTCTGTGGACATTATCTGTTGTGAGAATTGAGCTCAAGGAAAACTGTGAGCTTCAAGGAACAGATTGTGTCCAAGGACAAATATCCTAGCTTATCTTTGCACTAAATGGAGGCTATCATGCTTATTATCCTTCAAATCACTCTTGCAATGAGTGCAGTTTTGAAAACTGGGGAATATTCCCAGTTTTAGCTGGGGAATATTCCCGTTTAAGCTGGGAATTCGGTCACGTGTCCATGATTGTTAAGTTTGGGTGTCCATATTCTCATGAGTTTGCAAATGTTTTTTCATCTAACTTTGCACATTTTTAGTAAACTCAGAATAATAAATTGAGCGGTTGGGCTATTTTTTTGTTTGAATGAAAAAAAATCAACCAAGCATGCCATGAAGTGGTCCACTACTTTCTCTTAGAATGATTCCTCCTTGCTGTTCCCTTGCTGTTCACATAAGAGCTCTATGGCTGAATCAACCTTGTATCCAGAGTCTTTGTTACCCATTTATTACCCATGACCAGCAGTTGAAAATGAGTAAGCCTGGATTGTTTTGACTTTAAAGGTGGAAAATATCGGACTTCCAGTTTACTTTCACATACACTGTCCTAACTGACAAAAACATGGCACAATCAAGTTGCTATA